>JADKLZ010038033.1:0-14634 GCA_021533235.1 Biomphalaria straminea
TGTGTGTGTGTGTGTGTGTGTGTGTGTGTGTGTGTATGTATGTACGTATGTATGTATGCATTTATGTATGTATGACTCCTTTACATTGTTTTGTTGATTAGACTAAAGCCTTTGATATGGACAGCAGAAGTGGCCTTTTCAAACTTCTAAGGAAAATAGGGTGCCCTCCCACACTACTGAGGTTCATTGAGTTCTTCCATGAGGAAACTAAATGCACTGTCAAATTTAATGGAGCCCAATCAGCACCTTTTGAGTTTTGCAGTGGTGTCAAGCAGGAATATGTGCTCGCACCCACTCTGTTCGGCATATTCTTCTCCTGTCTACTGCATTACGTATACAACGACATAATCGATGGTGTGTTTCTCTGGAAAACTAATCAATGTCTCAAGGCTGCAGGCTAAAACCAAGGTCAGGAGGTTACTCATCAGGGAACTCCTGTATGCTGATGATACAGCTATTGTGGCTGATTTTGATACCCAGCTACAGTCCCTAGTTGACAAACTATCTGCTGCCTGCCAGAAGTTCGGCTTAAACATCAGTCAGAGCAAGACTAAGATACTTGTACAAAACACTAATGCTGCACCTCAAATATGCATTAATGGCCAACCACTAGAGATTGTAGACCAATTTGTTACCTTGGCTTCATCATATCCAACAACACTCTACTGGATAACGACATTAACAACAGGATAGCCAAGGCAATGGCCATCATGTCAAGGTGCAGAAAAGTGTCTGGGACAACATATTGCTGACAAACAGTACTAAAGCTCTAGTCTACCGGACCTGTGTATTGAGCACCTTAGCACCTTGCTATACGGAAGTGAAACGTGGTCAACCTACTCATGGCAGGAAGAAAAGCTGAATGTTTTCCACCTCCGATGCCTAAGGCGGATCTTTAAAATAAGGTGGCAAGATAAGATAACCAATGAGCAAGTGCTACAAAGAGCAGGTTGCCAGGACATCTGCTCTGTTATCAGCAGCAGACGCCTTGGCTGGCTTGGCCACGTTCGCAGAATGCCAGTAGGTCGACTCCCACAGGATATTATGGCGATCTAATAGAAGGCAGAAGAGCCGCTGGTCGCCCATTCTTACGTTATACAGATGTATGCAAACGGGACATGAAGCCCTTTAAGATCGACACCAGCAACTGGGAAGAGGTGGCAAATATATCCACATTTGTTTTTCTAAAGCATTTTAAATACATTCGTTCGCTAAAGCTACGAAGCCCGAAGCCGTGTTGAAATCATATACATAAATAAATATAGACAAGCCAATAAGAGAGTTTTATGAAATGAAAATATGTAAATAGGGTTTGTTGCACTAATCAGTTTCGCATCTTTTTTTTTAAACTATTTGGCCGGAAGTCGCTTTTTTCCTTACATATATTTGCATTTTTTCAGTTCTCTTTTTAAATTAAACTGACATTATTATGCTATGATTTTAAGTGTGCCTGATAGAGAAAAAAATTCTGCACAAAATTACGGGTGGTTGGGATCAAACCAGATAGAGGCTATAAAGAGAAAAAGAGCTGAAACTAGCGCGGTAAACTACACATTTACAGTACTTTATTTGATGAGTATTTTACCCAAGATCTGTGTTGTTTTTTTAGGACTAGCTTATTTCAAGTACCCGCATATTCCGATACACAATTTCATACACAAAATAATTGTCGAAAAAATATTGTAGTGATTTTAAACTTTAAATGATTTTAGTGTCTGTCAAAGTCAACCTTGTAATAACTAAATCTATGTGCAAATATAACAAATCGTCACGACTAATATATTATATAATATCTGATACCCTTTTTAGTGCAAAGAATCGCAAGCCTATAATAAATAATAAATGGTCGGACATGAACTACAGATTTGCCTATTCTAGTTAAAGTAAAAGCATGTCTTTACAACAGTAGAAGCATTACTTGTTCGGGAACTAACAATAATCCAATGATAGGACTTTAGATTTAGACTTAGAAGACGATGCGCAAACTTTTTCTGAACATTAATTCATTCAACTCTTGAATCAATAATAAATTGCGTCCGCAAGAACGTACATTGTGGTGCACTTGCACAGGTGCACACCCTGTCACGTTCCATTCCTCAGACATTTTCGTTTGTCTATTTTTTTAATTACATTACATGTAATTATTATTTTAATCTAGCTCCGGTCAAGGTCAACCGGCAGACCTAGTTAGCTGGGGTATTTTAGCCAGGTTTTTCCAACTCTGCACTATTTGTCTAATAGAGAATTTATGATTGGTTTTACTATGCAAATGTAGAGGTTGGCTCAGTCACGTAAACAAAGACAGCAAAAGATAGAATCTTGGCCAGTCTTGAGTAGTTGTTCATTCTAGCAGACTTAAATTATAGTCTCAAGCTTGCTATTTTCTTGTGTAGATCAGTGATGCCGCAAAATACGGCCCGCGGACCAGATCCGGCCGCGAGGTGTTTCCATCCTGCCCGCCAAAACGAAGTCACATAGTTGAAAAATCCCCCCTCAAAAAAAAAAGTAGAAAAATTTATCTTTACCTACTTTAGGGCTCCATATTTTCTGGGATTAAATCTACTTCTATGTTATTACAAAAAAACACCTGGAAGAAGTATTTTATTAATATTTTTTTCAATGGCTAAAACGTGACTACTCAGAATTCAGAGGCACCTCCCTGCGCTCGCCCATAATTGCTTCATTCATAAAACTTTGTATTTAAAAAAAGAAATGTATCCAATACTTGATATCCTGCTTGTATACTTAGGCCCTATATAAATCGATACGGTATCAATGTATTAAGTAGCAATAACCCCGAAAAAAATATAGATAAAAGAAGAAAATTCCAGCTGGAGCTAGTGTCGTTTGTGATAGTACGCACCGATACTGGTACCGGCACCTTTTTTCAATATCGGGAAAAATTATTACTGTTCTTGTATTTCAACGTTAATTGTTAATTTATTAGTAAATTAATGTTAAGCAATCTATCATAAGTATAGGCACCTATTTTTTTTTTACAAAAAAAAAAACAAAACAAAAAAACGTTATATATGAATACTTTGTGTACAGTTTACTTTCAGCCGACATCATTAACCGTATTATTAACAACACCTGTATGTGAAAGTCTCAATCATCTTGAGTCTTAGACAGTTATTATTTTAGACTAAATTTCAGTAGAGTCTAGACCTAGATCTAGTAATCCTACTACTATATTAAAAAATCAATCCTTAGACATCATTAGCAATTTTAATATTAGGTTTAGGCATTGAAAAGTAAATCTATTAATAAGCTATAATAGATGTAAATCTAAGTACTAACTTAGATAAGATAATTTTTTATTGATCCACAACCTCAGCGTAACTTATTAAAAAAAAAGTATTATAATGAATATTGTACCTATAGATCTAGATTGATTATATAGTTCGTCCATCGTGGTTCGATGATGACCACTTTGTCATCTAGTGGGCTGAGGGCTTTGCACTGGGGTTTTGTGCCTCCTCATATGGCTAGTGAGACCTATGCGAGCCCGGAATGTTCGGCCGCACTCTGGGCAGGTAATTCCAGCTGGAGCTAGTGTCGTTTGCCTTGCTTTCCTTCTCTGGCGTTTTTCTTTCGCCAGCGTTGTTCTTTTTTCCTCAGCAACCTGTGCGCCGGATCTCACAGCGCGGCACCATGATACTCTGTCATGTGCTTCTGTCTCCCAGGTGCCTAGGTCAATGTTGAACTCCTTTAGAGAAGCTTTGAGGGTGTCCTTGAAACGCTTTCTTTGACCACCTTGCGAGCGCTTTCCTTCTCTTAATTGGCCATACATGAGACGTTTTGGGATGCGGTGGTCCTCCATCCTGCACACGTGTCCTGCCCATCGCAGCTGGGACTGCATCAGGATTGTGTGGATGCTTTGCAGACCCGCTCTTTGAAGGACTTCAGTATCTGGCATTCTGTCTTGCCATTTGCCATTTAGTATTTTTCTTAGACATGTCATGTGATAGTGATTTAGTTTCTTGGCATCTCTTCTGTATACTGTCCATGTTTCTGAGGCATACAGCAATGTAGGTAGGATGACGGCTCGGTAGACCCCTAGCTTAGTGTTTGTGGTGATACCACGTCTGTTCCAAACATTGTTTGATAGTGTGCCATATGATGCACTGGCCTTGGCGATGCGAAGGTTGATTTCGTTATCGATATTTCCATTTCTGGAGAGTGTGCTGCCAAGATATGTGAATTTGTCCACTGCATTTATATCGTGTCCATTTATAGTGATGCTTGGATCCGAGTAGGCTTTCCCAATAGCAGGTAAATATAAGACTTCAGTCTTATTTGTGTTAATGGTAAGGCCAAAGTCTGAGCATGCTCTTTAGAAGTCACTGACGATGCTATGTAGATCGTTTTCAAAGCAGGCATTTAGGGCGCAGTCGTCAGCAAAGAGCAAGACTCTGA
Organism: Biomphalaria straminea; assembly: GCA_021533235.1. Taxonomy (NCBI): domain Eukaryota; kingdom Metazoa; phylum Mollusca; class Gastropoda; family Planorbidae; genus Biomphalaria; species Biomphalaria straminea. Next base: position 4,420 of record JADKLZ010038033.1, read on the forward strand.
TTACTGCTGAATTTGTTTTGAGTTTGCTTTGAGCCGCCTCGGGTTGAATAGGCCACCATCAAATCTGTAGGTTATATTTATTCCTTTGTTTTTTTTATCCGTGAATGCATCTGTCAGCATAGCTTAGAACTTGATACTGAACAGTGTAGGTGCTAGGACACAACCTTGTTTTACCCCATTTGATACTTCGAAGGGCTCTGATGGTTCACCACTTTCTTGGACACGGGCCTTCATGCCATCGTGAAATAGTCTCACCATGTTAATGAATTTTCGTGGACAGCCATACTTTGACATAATCTTCCAGAGACCTTCCCTGCTAACAGTGTCGAATGCCTTCGTTAGGTCGACATATATTGAGAAGAGGTCAGCATTTTGTTCTTGGCATTTTTTTTCTGGAGCTGCCTTGCCGCAAAGATCATATCAATGGTTCCACGCTCTTTTCTGAAGCCGCACTGTCTTTCTGAAAGTAGACCATGTTCTATGTGTTGCATGAGCCGATTTAGTAGGATGCGTGCAAGGATTTTCCCAGCAATAGAAAGAAGAGATATCCCTCTATGGTTGGCAAGATCGGTTTCCTTTAGCGTGGGAGGGTCATCCATTTTTTATTTATTGGTACTTGCTGAAGCCTGTCTATGGCCGCTTCATTTTTGATGGAAAGTGTATTTAGAACCTTTTCGAAGTGCTCGGCCCAGCGTTTTAGGATTTCTTCCTTTTCTGTCAATAGAATTGTCCCTTCAACATTTAATAGAGGAGATGAGCCTGACTTTGTGGGTCCATAGATTTCGTTTATGTCATGGAAGAAGTTCCTCATTTTGTGCTTGTCGGCAAATTCCTGTATTTTTTCCACTTTCTTGCTAAGCCAGGTATCTTGCATTTGGCGTAACTGTTTTTGCACATTTTTGCGGATGTTGGTAAATGCATCTTTAGTGGACTGGGAGTTTGGGTTGTTCAGATACAGTTTATGGAGCTTGTGCTTTTCATCTAACAGTTTTCTGATCTCAGTATTGTTTTCATCAAACCAGTCCTGATGCTTTCTCTCCATAGGTCCGAGTATGCTTAATGCTGTGCTATGGATAGCTTCTTTGAAACATTCCCAGCTTTTATCTACATTCGATTCAATTAGAGGGGTGGACGTGAGGCAGTTCTCTATCGCATCTGCGAACGACTTTTCAGTTTTGTCATCCGCTAGGCTGGCAGTGTTTAGCCTTTTTAGGGGTTTAGATTTTTGCGGACGTCTCTTAGGTTGAATACGAATGTTGAGCTTTGTGATGATGAGGCGGTGGTCTGTTCCACACTCTGCACCACAGCAAGATTTGCTGACACGTATGTCCTGACGGTCAGATTGTTTGGTGATGACATAATCTATGAGGTGCCAGTGTCCTGAGCGGTGATGCATCCAGGAGGTTTGATTTCTCATTGGAAGACTGAATATTGTGTTTGATATGAGCAGCTTGTGTTAAGCACAGGTCTGGAGTAGTAATAATCCGTTGCTGTTACATTGACCTATCCCAAATTTGCCTAAGACTCCTTTCCAGATGTGATGATCAGAGCCGACTCTTGCATTGAAGTCACCGAGAATGAGTAGCTTTTCTGTTTTTGGAATATCACGTATGGTGGAGTTTAGTTCTTCGTAGAGCTTTGATATGACGTCATTTGGGTTGGTCATGGTGGGTGCGTAACAGCTATTAATGGAAATGTGTTTCTTCCCGTTTAGTAAAGGCAGCTTTAAGATCATTAAGTCTGTCACTAATTCCTTTGGGAGGCCCGACTAGTTTAGGTAATAATGATGTCTTTATGGCAAAGCCAACTCCAGATTCACGTCGTACTTCAGTGCTTCTACCGCTCCAAAAGAAAGTATATCCAGATCCTCTTTCACAGAGTTCACCTTCATCTGCAAGTCGAGTCTCGCTTAGTACTGCTATGTCAATGTTATATCGGTGGAGCTCCATGGCTACAAGTGCAGTTCGTCTTTGAGGCCTGTCAGAAGTGTCATTGTCAAGAAGAGTGCGCACAGTCCATGCGCCTATGTTAAGAGGAACTATCCTCGTCTTTTTCTTTTGATTTCGACCGCTTTAGTAGGGTTTCCGCCAACTGCGTTAGGCTGGCTAGAGTAGTTTAGAGCAGGCAATTTTTGGGGCACCTTTTCTAGCCCTGTCCTCATGCTATGGAGGTGATCAGTACACTCCTAAATAGGGCTACTCAGCCGCTCAGGGGGCTGCTGGACTCCACTGCTGCTCTGTGTCAGTGGTGAACGACCATATGGCCTGAGCCGCCTGTGTGAAGGTTGCAGCTACGGCTTTCAGTGTGCCCACACCTACCGCTTCACTGCTTGCCTGTCGCCACAGGGCTTTGGTTTGGTTGTGTTTGGGGGGGGGGGATGACAAGTGACTTGCGTTGGAATTTGGATTATAGTGAGGAGGATTCGCGCAACACGTCAACCTCACTCTCTCGCCCTATAGCCCATCCTTTTCCGGAACCAAGATTTTGTCAAGACGTTTGGGGACAAGTTTGGGTGTAGTGGATGACCAGAGACTTCCGGCTTGTCTTGTCCTGCTCTTAAGTGCTCCACAGCACTGTGCTGGTATATGCCTTTCTGTCCGATTTGCCGAGTTTTTCACGTTTCGCACAAGCCGCCAAGTCCAGACTTCACATGCTAGGTTTGACAAAAACCTCAGTGTACTGAGTGCCATGGGCACGTCAGATACCCTCTGCTCAGTTTAGCCGGCCAGTCAAAGCCGTTTCCGGGGTGTGGCCGCGCGCATGCTACAGTTTCTGGGAGTCACAGGAGAGAGTTGGGTACCGAGTGGGGAAAAAGAATGGGCCAAGCCACCCTCGAAAAGAGGGTATGACTGCCTGTCCACTAGAGATGCTACCCCTCCTAGATACCCCATGGGGTGTATGGGGTATCTGGGAGGGGTAGATTGATTTAATTATAGATAGATTTATAGTTCTAGTCAAGTACATTAAGTATAAATTATAGTAAATGTATTAAAGTAGCCTAAATTATTAGATCTATGTCCTATGTCTATATCTAATAATCTAATAATTAATACACATAAGTCTTTAGTAATATCTAGACTTTATTCTAATAAATAATTGACTACAGTAATAGCATAGGATAGACTCGGCACTCTAGTCTCAAGATAGAACCCATACTATTACTAGATCTATTCGATTTATATATAGAGATCTAGACTAGAATTAGATTATAGATCTAAATATAGGGCCTACTAACATATAGATGCGGTGTTAGCTTATAGTATTGCACAAGAAACGTACTTGGGTTTTTCTAAACTCTAATACTTGGTATGTAATAGTAAAACAGCACCTACCTAAATAAATCGTAACTAGAAATAAAACCTAAATTTATTGTAGTATATTGTTACGTTTCTCTCTTTCCTAACTCAGGCTTTCCGTAAACACTGCTATACACACAGCACATCAACACATCAAAGAACCTGACAGCAAGAGCTCAAATAATCTGGTAATTGGCAAAACAATAAAGTACTACAACTAAAATGTTACTCTGTACATCACCGTACAAAACTACTGTCTTTATCTCTACTTGGACTCGTACACAGCACGTAAGGACTCAACCAGGCCCGACTTCAAAGCCTGACTCACAGACTTGATCTCCTCCGTGTCTGGTCTCTCGTACACACATCTGACCATAACAGTGGTCACATTTGCGTGCAAAGTTCATGCCAGTACAGTTCTTTCCCCTTCTATATAGCACAGTAAACTGTGATGCTGGACTGTGTCACAAATGTTAGCTGGTAACACTAATTTTTGCGCTGCCAAAAAGGCAATAGGGTTGTAGCAATATATAGGTCTGTGGTATAATTTTATATAGCCTTAGTAACTTCTTCTATAGAGATATGACTTTTGTAATTTCCTTTACAGAAAAATTGGGCTATTCGCGTCTGACATGTATATAATTTTTATGTTCAGCAACAAACCCTATTGCAATTGTGTGTACTTTATTTTACGTCTATATATATTTTTTTTTAATCTCTAAGACTGAAGATCATGCGATTTTAAAATTTGTCATAATTCGGAAATCCGAATTCAATAGATATACATGTTTTCAAGTTACATGAAGTTACTTCCTTTTTCCTGTCTATATTTATTTATGTCTATGGCAATATATAATAATAGGCTTAGTGAGGAATACAGTGTTTCCCGAGGCTGTGCAGTCCTAGCTGTGACCTACATATTTTGCCACAGCCAGGGCAAGCAAAACCATTGTCCGCAGGTGGTCGGTTTAGATTTTCTTTTCGTCGTCTGCGTTTGTCCTCGGCGGCAGATTTTCTTTTGGTCTCAAATGTGTATCCTGCGGCCAGGTGATCTCTTCTATGTCAGTCAAGGAAAGTTGACGCCTAAGTTGGTCTTTGAAGCGTTTCGGTGGGGCGCCTCTGTTACGTCGACCACCTTTTAGCTCACCAAAAAAGACTGCATTTGGCATACGTTTGTCTCTCATACGGGATACGTTCCCTGACCAGCGTAGCTGTCGGACCATAAGAAGTCCCTCTATAATGTCCATACCGGCGTTCGCAAGGACATCGCTGTTTGTAGTGCGGTCCTGCCATCATATGTCCATAATGGAGCGCAAGCACCTTAGGTGAAAGCGTTCAAGAAGTCTTAGCTGTTTTCTATATAGTGTCCATGTCTCAGAGCCATATAGAAGGGTTGAGAGAACCACCGCCTGGTAGACATTTATTTTAGCAGGTAGGCGGAGCGATTTGTTCTTCCAAACTATTGCCTGTAGGCGTCCAAAAGCGCTACTGGCCCTGGCCAGATGATTATCAACTTCCCTTGAAAGTGAGGCGTCATTTGACACTATGCTACCAAGATATGTCAAGTGGTCTACCACGTTAAGGGGCTGCACGTTTACTGTGATCCTATGGCCTGAGTATGTTTCATTGGGTGACTTCTCTAACATGACTTCTGTTTTTCCGAGGTTTATAGATACACCGAATGAGGCGGCAGCGTAAGCCAATTCGTTTACCGCGTTCTGGAGGTCATTTTCATTGTGAGCTAGCAGGGCGCAATCATCGGCATAGAGAAGCTCCGTTATGACCATCTCCTTTGTTTTTGTGTGAGATAGTAGACGTCGGAGATTAAACACGTTGCCGTCAGAACGAAACCGGATGTAGATGCCTTCATGCAATCGCTGCTTCATTTGACCCAGCATTACTCCAGAGAAGATAGCGAATAGAGTAGGGGCAAGATATATTCATTCATGAATCGCGTACTAAAAAAGGTCACGCATGCGCAGAGCAAAGCCTTCACGCAGGGCAGAAGGAACTCTATCCAAGTAAACTTTTAACTCTAGTTTAGTCTAGATCTGATCTATGTCTAACTCAAGATTTACTTTATACTTTGAAAAATGAACATAAAAAAATAAGTCTTTTCATTTCAAATTTCAAATGTTTTAATTGAACAAATTGGATTTAAGTCTATGAACTATTTTGATAGCTCATTCTAGTTTTACATTTACGCATTCCGAATTCGCTTTAATTATAACATTATTATTTTGTTTAATAGTTTCCAAAACACTCTCCGCGACTATATCGACAGTGATACGAAAATAAAGACTCGCGGGACGCAGGTAATATATGTCTGCATGGGCGCCCGCAGGATTTTTTCCAGGGGGGTGCAAATTTCCGTCTACGGAGAGTAATAAAGAAAGGAACTAGTTCCCCCTCTCCATATACGATAATAAGTGACATGTAAATATTTGTTTCAAATTAACATTTGAACAAACAATTTACTTTACGCGTTGTTAAACTTATCCGTTCTGTATATGCCTACCTACGGTCGATCTAACAGAAAATGTTAACAACGAATTGCAATGAACATCCGCCAAACAAATCATCTCCAAATTGTGACTGTGTTCTTATTTCTCACTCCAGAGTGGCTCAAACTAAAACGTAAAAATGAAACTTTTTTTTTCACCAATCCTTGCCTGAACACATTCTGAAAGCTAGTCATCACGGGGCAGCCATCGCAATCTTGGCCGAGTTGTATATTCATGTCTAGACTATGCTTAATGTATTCGCTGACAATGACGTTAGACACAGACTGTGTTTCTCTGAACAGGAACAAAACCAGTAACTTGCTCTCAAATACGATCGCCATCAACAAACAAACCGAATAGTGTTTCAGATATCTGCAGTTTCATCACCAAAATACCCAGCAAATGTCGATGCTCGTATTGTTTTTTTTTTTGCTTTTTTTTTGTTTCCTTCTTTTGCCTTTGCTCCGTTAATTCAAAAAGTCGTTTTGCCTAGTACGATGGCATGTAATGGCATTCATGGCATATCTTTCGACCCACACATGTCAGATCTGCAAGGGCCGTTATCTTCAGATTCAATGATTATGTCATATCCGACAATGTTTGACTCAGTTTGACGACAAAGTCAACAAAAAGCTAGCCATAGCATTCATAATACTCTCCCGACTTGACTACCGCAACGCCTTGCAAGCAGGTATATCTTATGACAAAATAGCAAAGCTGCAGCGAATTCTGAATAACGCAGCACGAATAGCCCATAGGAAAACAAGACTAGATTCTGCTTTACTAAAAGCGAAATATCTAATTTTTTAAATCACGTATGCAAGCAGTTTTTTCATAAAATACAACACTTTTACAAATATTCACTATAAATAGTAACATACACCGGAAGCTGTTTAGTAAGGGAGGTAATTATTTACCATATTTTCAGCACATTTATGCAAATGGTTTTAGACTTTTTTTTTAGAAAATTATTGTTTTTACATTTATGTCGCAACGATACTTAAGTTTTGTCATATACATTGCTCCACCTAACCAAAAATAATGTTTCCTTTTTTTAAACAGAAATAAATCTATTTAATATGTAAATAAGTGGAATATAATTTAAAACAACAATTAATAAGTAGGTACTCATATTATCACGTGAACTAGGAAGGCGATACCTCTTCACTGCAACTGAAAGAATGACATATATATATATTAGATTTTGACTCTTACAGACAATTAGATCAATAAGATATCCATTATAAGACATCAGTTATGGCCAGGTTCACATTTGACTCCACATTCATTTTCACATATCCTTTGGTGTACTAGACAACACAAGATCTATCAGCCTTTTTTAGCGGCCCCAGTAAGGGGAAAAGCCGCTATTAGGTTTGTGCAAAATGTCCGTCTGTCCGTCTGTCACACTCAGGGCGCCAAAACTAGAAGAGATACGAAAAATATTTTTTCATCATTAAATGCGGCTTGAAAAGTTTAGGTGCAACGGCTACTTTTAGTTTTCTAAAAGCAAACCGTTTAATTAATGAAATTAATTATGCAAGCGATTTTTTAATAACAAAACACCAATTCTGAAACAATTACGTAAATGTAAGGGAGGAAATGTTACTATAAGAAATGCTCCTGGGATGTAGATATCACGCACATTTTTTAAAATGAATTTCTGTCTGTCTGTCCGTCTGTCACACTCAGAGCGCCAAAACTAGAAGAGATACCAAAATATTATTTCACCATTAAATGCGGATTGAAAAGTTTAGGTGCAACGGCTACTTTTAGTTTTCTAAAAGAAAGCCGTTTAATTTATAAAATTAATTATGCAACCGAATTTTTAATAACAAAACACCAATTCTAAAACAATTACGTAAATGTAAGGAAGGAATTGTTACTATAAGAAATGCTCTCAATAAATAGATATCACGCACATTTTTTAAAATGAACTTTTAGCAGCGACTTTCGTGTACTAGCGTAAAGCATGGCAATGACATGATTCTAAACTAATTTCTTAAATTTTTTTAAAAATCATATTTTAAAAAAAAATTGTTTAGTGCCCCCATTAGAATGAAAGAAACATATTTTTGTGCGTTTTGTCTATTGGTTGGTCTGTCCGTCACGGTTAGATAAAAACAAAACACTAAAGGCTTTTGAAAATATGATTTAACCTTTACTGTTCTTTCAGAAATATTGCGATAGTTTAAGGATGGGAGCATACAGGAATTGAGCCAGGGAACAACGATAAATCCGAACTAAAGTCTAGTGCGCAAACATCAAGATAAGGCAAGTTTATACCCTGCTCGCCATCCTCCGTCGTCCAGCAAGAAGTTAAATATTTTCAACTTAGAAGGAACATCCGAAACATCTTGCGAATAGGCGGATCTGACAGGGATCCGACTCCGACTTGGGCCGCCTCTGAGTTTGTGTATCACACAAACTCTCTTTGTAATCTTGTTTCCATTGTTCTCTGTCATTTTTCTTTGAAAGAATTTAATTATGATGTTCTTTCTGAAAATCGTTTTACCTGCCTGGGTGGACCACTTCGGGGACCGATAATGAGTTTGTGTTTTCTCACAAACTGTCTTTGTAACCTTGTTATGTTTGTAATTTTATCACATTGCCTTGAGCCTACATCAAGTTTGTTAACTGCGCTCTATAAATAAAACATTATTATTATTAAGAGCTTTCTTGCTTAGTCTGCAATCGTAAACTGGTGGACGTGTTTAACCTGCTACCTAGAACTAAAACCGACCATAACTCTGCATAACATAAATACATTTACACATATGACTGCACTCCTCATTCTTGTTCAAAGAAGCTTTCACATTTATCGTATTGAAATAAAATCAGCAAGGATTTCTTCTCCAAGACACAGAAAAAAAATTCTCCCATTATAAGCCCTAACTAAATATAATAAGTATAATTATGTGCAAGAGATAACAAATTGTCACGACTTACGTGCAATAGAATATTTCACACTTTTTATATAGTACAAAAAATTGCAAGACTATAATAAAGCGTATATGGTCAGCCATCAACACCTGATTAGCATATTCTTGTTTATTGAACATTATTTTTTCCTTACAGCTGTACTTCAGTGGAAGAAAAACTTCTTAAATTGCTACTTCTAAGAAATTAATTTTTATAAAATTTGCTACAATGTAGCTACTAGAATCTAGAGGGCCATTTATTCCTATTAAACCTAGACTAGTCAACTCCAACATTAACTTATCCTTATGATTGTACTACAGTGGAATTACTACTTGCTCAGTGGCTACTAAGAAGTTGATTGATTTAATGATGCAAAAAAATGGTAATGTCTAGAATTTTGTTACTCAGAATCCAGGGGGGTGATAGTGCACCCCCTTGCACCCCCCTGCGGGCGCCCATGTATGTCTGGTATATATATATTTGTATATATGGGTCGCCTTTGCCTTTTTTCTTGTCCAGTTGCATCAGGTCGACCAGACTCATTTTTAAGTCATATTTTAATGCCAAAATTTGAACTAATAGTTGGAGGCTATTTGAGACCCATGTACAGTTGAAAGCTTTTCACAGGAGTAGGGGCGGTTTTTTTTTTCATTATCACTTACGGTAATAACTATGGAACCTTATACATATCGATTATGATTAAAGCAATTTGAAGTTATTAATTTGTCCACATTTGTTATTCTGTAGATTTTATTACTGCTAAATCACTGCACTAAAACGAATATAATATATCTAATCCTATTAGTCTGATCTTTCAAACGTGGTGGAGATCCTGCCTCAAAACGCTATTGGTTGCATCTGTTCAGATATTTGCATACGTACTTGGCCCCTTAAAAGCTTGCAAGATTGTGCAGACATTTAACACGGCCAGTAGTGTTCACATTTCAAAATTAGCTTCGCAAAGCTCGATGTAAGTATTGATATTGTGTTAATATCTTTGTATTTTAGGCTCAGTTCTTCCATATTCCAGCAGCTTCTTTAGAGCGCTTCGTTGTTTCATAAACTTATTGCATGTTCAACCCTCTTTAGTATAACATACTTGTATCGAATGTACACAGTATTCAGGCACAATCTATATTATGGAAACGTACATGAGAAATAAAGTTTTTGTGTTTAAATGTAGGCGTTTAACAAGTAAGGCTCAGCTCGAGTCACATCTTGATAAAAACAATTCCTTCTCCCCATGAGCCCCTATACTTGAGCAGTCTACCGACATGCCACTTTAATGTTAGATAGACTATATCAACTTTAGTGCTGAGCTATCAAATTCCTTCTATTTGTTAAAATCTTGTTCTTAAAACCTTTTTACAAAGCTTGTATCAACTCACTCTGTCTGTCTGTCTGCCTGGTAAAAAAGGTTCTACACATTATTTCTCCTACACCCAATCTCGAATCAAGCTGAAATTTTGCACAATTATTGCTTTTACCTGACT
>JADKLZ010038033.1:20516-35981 GCA_021533235.1 Biomphalaria straminea
TGTATTGTTTTAAAATAAAAAAAAAACAATTTAAACTATTGCTACTAGGAAGATGCCGCGGCCAAGAAAACGCCAGTTATTCAACTTCAACCAAGATTCAAGAGAAGGAAACGATGACGCTGATCCAGCTAAAGTCCCTCGCCTTTCTTTGATTTTAAATGAACTGGACTCAACTTTAATAAATTGCCTGTCTTCAGTCACTCACCAGCCTTCAACTTCGATAAATTGCCCGTCCTCAGTCACTCACCATTCTTCAACTTCGATAAATTGCCAGTCTTCAGTCACTCACCAGCCTTCAACCTCGATAAATTGCCTGTCTCCAGTGACTCATCAGTCTTCAAATACGATAAATCCCAGAGCATCTTCAGCTATAGCAAATGCAATCATTAGTAATATCTTTAAGCTAGAAAATTCTGAGGAGCGTTTAAGGAAACTTGAGGATCTGCGACTTCGAGCTTCACATCGACTCGAAAAGGAAACCAACACACAATATTCTAAGCGGTCAACGAGTTTGCGTACGCTGCAGCCACTTTTGATTTAACTATAAACCTCAGTAAAAAACTTGGGGTTAGGGTGTGGTGACGAAAGGCCTAGAAGATATCTGAATGGAGGGATGTGTAAAAGCAGGCCATATCCTTCCATGGGCTGTAGCACCAGTAGCACCACTGGGATAGATGGATGGCAAAAGCCGGTATGAACTTCTTATAGTCTTACAGTCTGGCTGAGCAGGGCACATATCCCGTAAAATAATCTGAAGAGTTTCTTTAGTGTTCTGTTTGTTCTATATGTAATTGTACATGGCGATTAAATATCAAGTCTCTTAAGTCCTCCTACAGTCTAGACAGCGTAAAACTATCGTAGGCCTACTATTATTGGCTTGTAAGAAAGTCTTTGAAGTTTTCCCCATAACGTAGAAATTTGCGTCACTCGATGTTTCGTACTAAAGCCATAATTGAATATACTAATTCCAAAATTAAATGTCTGAACGTACCAATTTACATATAGAACAAACAGAATACTAAAGAAATTTTTCGAATTAGTAGTCTTTATCCAATCGTTCATTTTCGTAATTATAAAAAAAAATCCAAAAATGACTTCGGGTATATAAAATTATTTAACCGAGCAAGGCTCGGCCACCTGATATTATATATATATATACAAGAATTGCTCGCTTAAGAGTATAGGATTGAAAGGAACATTTCCAATTGAACTATAGCAGCCAAATATTGAGTTATATTATACAACTTATATAAAGAAAAATCCACGCATTTAACTTTTTCTATGTAATCATAATCCTTTGAATGACAACATTCAAGGTGAGAGATTCCCAATTAGATAATACTATAAATTTCATCAAATACATCTTCCAAATTAAGGGAATTATTTAGTTTGTGTTTCTTACACACTAGTTCCTAAGTCGATAACTACGAATACAATATATGCAACAACAAACAAAATTGCTATATTATAGTACAAATTTCACATATCGGAATGGAATAAAAAGAATTCCAGTCTTGAGAATAAAAAATTTAAAGTTATCATACATGTATTAGTTATTTTCTCATTAGCTGATTAATGACTGAACATAAGTCCCGCAGTCCTTAGACACATCTTGTCAACACGTCAGCTATCACGTTGATTTGTCCCGGAATGGCTTGAAGTGTTAAGCTGAAGTCTTGAAGTTTTAAAGCCCATCTAGTGATCCTCTGGTTGTCTAGCTTATTTGTATTGATATAAGCTAGTGGAGCGTGATCTGTTAAGAAGATGAATGATCTCCCAAGCAGGTCACGGGATAGTTTTGTTATACAGAAAATGACATATGATCTTTTCCCTAGTAGTTTTGCCATCATCCTGTTGAAGGTCGCAGGTGCATTACTAAGCCCGAAGCTCATGTAATTCCACTGGTAACAACCAAATGGAGTAGTGAATGCTGTTAGTGGCTTAGCATCTTCCCCTAGTGGAATTTGCCAATAACTTCTGGCTAAGTCAAGAGTAGTGAAATATTTTGCACCTCTAAGTTTAGGTATAATGTTCTCGATGATAGGCATTGGGTATGTGTCTTTTACTGTAATGGCGTTGAGCTTCCGGTAGTCTACACACAGGCGCATCTTTACAGTCGTTTCATTTTGTTTCAATAGGACTGCCGGGGCTGAGTATGGGGATGTGGATGTATCAATTATTACCATTTGCAAAGCATTTCAATTTCCCTTTTCAGTATCTCTTCATGGTGTAAGGAAACTGGGTATGGTTTGGCTCTTGTGGGCTTTGTATCAGTCAGTAGGATAGCGTGTTTTATGGCAGTTGGTTGGTCTGTAAACATTGACGCCCATTGATCTAGTAGTTTATCGATATCTTGTTTAACTGGATCCTGGAGGTGTTATGTGTCAATCTTTTTCACAGTTTCACAGCTTTCAATGACTGGGCACGGTAATTCTTCCGTTTCCTCTATTGGTTCTACCATCATGACTCTCTGACTGTCTTGTGTGTCTTTCTTAGTGTTCGTTATAAGAGTAAATGGTCTGGGCATGTATAGCTTCAGCATATTTATGTGGAATACTTTCTCTCGGCCTCTGATGTTTATGCTGTAGTCGGCCTTCGTAATCACTTTTGTGACTTGGAATGGGCCCTGCCATTTTATAAATAGCTGGTTGTTTTTGTCAGGCAGCAAAACCATGACATTATCACCAACCTGTAGTGTATTCAACTTTCGTCCTTGATTTAGCTTTCTCAATAGTTCTGGTTTCTCTTTATTTGCTTGCTTTTGTACAGCTTCGCATGCTTCGATTATATTTTGTCTTGTTTTGATGAAAAGATCGTATCCTGTCAGTACGTGGTGTTATATGTTCCTATTAACTAGAAAGTCTCTGTATAGTGACATGGGTCCTCTAACAGGTGAGCAGTTGAGCATCTCGAATTTTGAGAAGCCCGTTGTTGACTGTGGTACTTGTACTTCTCTGTAGGCGAACAGTATGGGGTTGATCAGCTTGTCCCAGTCTGTAGGGTTGTCTTGAGCTACTTTGTTCAGCATTGTTTTCAGAGTTGAATTCCAACGTTCGCACATCCCATTCGTTTCAGGATGGAAACGGGCCGCAAATTGTTGTTTAATATTCAGAGTTTTACAAAACTGTGCGAATTCATTATTTTGAACTGAGTGCCTTGATCGCTCATTATTATCCGAGGGTAACCTGTTTTGCAAATATTGCTGTTAGTGCATCTCCCACATGTTCGGAAGAAATTCTTTTCAATGGTAATGCTTCTGGAAACCGTGTGCACATATCTACAACAATCAATATGTTGCGATGGCCTCTTCCGGATATTACTGGCATTGGTCCAATGATATCTATAGCTATCTTTTCAAATGGCATTTCACTTAAGTCTGTTGTTTGTATTTGGGCTTGCATATAAGTTTCTTTTGCTCCATGTATTTGGCAAATGTGGCAAGATTTTATATAGGCCTTTACTTCTTGTGTAATTCTAGGCCAAAAAAATTCATTCAAGATTCTATTTAATGTTCTCTTTACTCCCATATGCCCGGCAAATGGGGTGTCGTGTGCAAGCTTTAAAATTGTTGCTCGATATTTCTTTGGAATAAGCAATTGTTGTGTCTTACCTGCTTTCAAATGAATTTCTCTCACATAGACACCATCTTCGCCTATCTTGATTAGGCCTCGTCATGGTGCAACTTCACTATCTATGAGTTTTATTACATCCGGATCATTTTTCTGTTCGCTAACAAACTTTTCTGTTTTAATCTGTAGTGGGTCTTGACTTTCCGTTGGTATTTCATTCGGTTCATTTACTTGATTATGGCTTCTCATATCGCCATTTTGTGGTTCTGTGTTTTCATTTTCATTGTTATAAGGAACTTGTATATTATCGTTGTGTATTTAGCACTTCTTCTGCTTTCTTCTGAGCTCTTGTAGTAACCATGGAACATTTCTATGTGTATTTTTCTTTCCACTTGTTCAATTCTTCTACTGTGCATGGTTTAGAGCCTTTGATACAGCCAATGATAAGGCCAATTGTTGATGGAATGTTATGTCCCTTTCTATATACCCAAACAATACTGTACATTATCCCCCTTTAAGGAATGCTGTTTAGAGTATAGAGAGTTGTCCCCTTGGATAGGGGTCACTACTCTGTTAGCCAAGATGGCTGATTAAACTTGTTTACCTGAAAGTATGTCAAGTTCTTATGTCAACTTTATTACACTGTCAATCTTAACATGGTGGCAGCGGTGTTAAGGTAAAAGATAGTAAAAGATAAAAGATAGCTTAAAGAAAATAGAAGAAAACAGTAGCTAAAATGGCAACTGCTAACAGATATTTCCCAGTGCCACAACCACTATTGCAAACAGGCAATATGGCGGCCAATTGGAAACGATTCAAAAGAGACTGGGAGAACTATGAAAAGGCCACAAAACTCATAACAGAGACTGAAGATATACGTGTAGCAACACTAATGACCATAATTGGAAGTGAGGCAGCAGACGTGTTTGATTCATTTGAAAAAGGGCACCAGACAAAGATTAATGAAGTTTTGAAGAGTTTTGAAGAGTTCTACGTTGGAAGAACGAACGAAACATATGAGAGATATGTCTTCAATACGAGAAGACAAGAGGAGGACGAGAACATTGACTCGTACATAACGGCCCTGAAGAAATTGGCAAGCAGCTGCAACTTCGATAAACTAGAAGAGAGTCTGATTAGGGACCGAATTATCTTAGGGGTTAGAAGTGAACACCTGAAGATGAAGCTGTTGCTAGACGATAAACTAACCCTACAGAAATGCATAGATGTGTGTAGGATATATGAAAGGTCACAAAAGCAAATGAATGATATTAGAGAAGGAAGAAACGAACTTTTGGACAAACCAACGATTGAAAGAATATCAACATCTAAGTCAGGCCCAAAACACAGAAAGGAATATCAACAGAGTGACAAAGGGCCAAGACAAAGAAAAGCATGTAAATTTTGCAAGGGAGACCATGAATACATAAAGGAAAATGTCCGGCCTGGGGAAAATCGTGTCACATTTGTGGAGGCAGGAATCATTTTGCCTCAGTCTGCAAAAAGAAAATATACAGCATTACTCAGCAAAGACACAGAGCAACATAGACTCAGACTCAGAAGAAGAATTCCAAACTGAATGGGTAATGGCAATGAATAGCTCCAGAAAGCATAGAATGACAGCTGTCATGATGATCAACAACCAAAGAGTCAGATTTCAAGTGGACAGTGCCGCCGATGTCAATACCATAAATGAAAAATATGTGTCCCCAGACCAGATAGTACCGACGTCCCAGAGATTAACGATGTGGAATAAGACGGTAATGGAGCCGAAAGGAAAAGCTATTTTGGAAACCACCAATCTAAAGACTAATGAGAAATTCAATGTAGAGTATGTTGTAGTGCCAAATGATCTAACATGCCTGCTAGGATTATCCACACTGAGGAAAATGGAGCTCATTCACATAAATGAAGATCGATTTATCGCCAAAGTGGAAGCCACAGGAAACAAACATAAAAAACTTGATGCACTCGGTGACTTGGGCGTGGCTACATTGAAAATAGACAGAACAGTGAAGCCCAAAGTCCTACCGTGTAGAAGAATTCCGATTGCATTAAAAGAAAAAGTCAGAGCCGAATTAAACTCACTAGTTGAACGAGGAATTCTGGAAAGAATTACTGAGCCCACAGAGTGGGTTAGCCAAATGGCATTGGTAGAGAAATCAGATGGCAAGATCAGAATCTGCATTGATCCTCAGCCATTGAACAAGGCACTAATGAGGGAGCATTACAACCTCACAACACTAGACGACATTTTGTCTGAAATGGGTAATGCCAAGATTTTTAGCAAAGTCGACATTCAGGAAGCTTTTTGGCACATCAAGCTAGACCCGGACTCATCAGGTCTCACTGCAATGGCGACTCCATTTGGTAGGTACAAATGGAATCGGCTTCCTTTTGGTCTCAAAGTAAGCTCGGAAGTGTTTCAAAGACATTTGAATGATGCCTTAGAGGGACTAACAGGATGTTTTAACGTGGTGGATGATATAATGGTAATTGGCAAGGGGGACACAGTAGAAGAGGCTGGCAAAAATCATGAAGAAAACCTATCAAAATTGCTCAACAGACTGAAGGAAAAGAATATCAGACTAAATGAAAAGAAATCAGTATTCAGAAAGTCAGAAATTGTGTTTTTGGGGCACATTATTTCCCAGTCAGGAATAAAACCAGACCCAAACAAGGTGAGAGCCATAACAAATCTAAAGACCCCTGAAGACATTACATCGGTTCGGAGATTCTGTGGAATGATACAATATCTGTCAAGATTCATCCCAGGTCTCTCAGCAGACCTACAGCCAATAACAGAACTGACGAAGAAGCACAAATTATTTGTGTGGTCGAATGACTGTGAGAAAGCATTTAATAGTGTGAAACAGAAGATATCCAATCATGGTATCTTAAGTTATTTCAACCCGGAGAAGAAAGTAACTATCCAGGCAGACAGCAGTCAAAATGGCCTAGGAGCTGTACTACTACAAGATGACAAACCAATAGTATACACATTAAGATCACTCACAGAGCCTCAGAAAAAGTGGGCCCAAATCGAAAAAGAACTTTTGGCAGTAGTAGTAGCTCTAGAAAAATTTGACCAGTACACGTACGGCAGAACAATAATAATACAGAATGATCACAAACCATTGGAAAATATACTTAACAAACCCCTCAGTTGTGCACCTAAAAGGCTTCAAAGCTTAATGATGCGTTTGTACCGATATGATGTTCAGTACCAGTATACCAAAGGAAGCAGATTACAGATTGCCGACACGCTAAGCAGAGACCCTTTGCCAGAGCATGAAGATTTTCCCGACACCTCTATCAACACTGTAGGACTGGCACTTCCAGATATGATGTTGAACAAGGTTAGAGAGGCAGTAAAAGTAGACAATGAGATGCAGATGCTAAAACAGTACATACTGAACGGTTGGCCAGACAAGCATCATATTGTACCAGAAATTAAACAGTATTGGTCACTTGCAGATGTACTGACCTATGAGGATGTCCTTCTAATGAAAGGGGAGAGAATAATTATCCCAAGAGAATTAAGAAAAGAAGTTGAGACCAAACTACATGCAGCACATTTAGGGTATGATGCCTGTCGCAGTTATTAAATTAACTTCATAGTCAAGTTTATCACATTTAAATAATGCCGCGTTCAACATTTTGATGACGTCATTGCCTCTTATTTATAGTAGGTGACTTCCCTTTGTGTGCTTGTCATTTTTTCTGGTGACGTAGTGCTCAAGCGCTACGATTGACGTCTGCTTGTCTCTCTCTTCTCCATCTTGCGATCTAGAGACAAGACGTGGTTCTAGGAGCTCTTGAATTATTCTTTGAACATAATACTGGATAGCCTTATTGTTGTTCCTTGATTGATTCTTGAATTGGATTATCTTGACCCCTGTTTAGGGTGAGTTTTAGTTTCTCAGTGAATAGTTATTTCTGTTTGATTTGATAGTGTTTCATAATTGTAATATTTTATTTGTAGATCAGAAGTTTTAGAAGACTCCGTTCTTTTATTTTTCTACAGGGTCTTAGTCTTAGGTGTTGGATCTTGGGTCTTACGTCTCAGGTCTTTGATTAGATCTTGGCTTTTAGATTTCGTCTAAGCCTAAGGTTCTTTACATAGTGTTCTGTTGCAAGTCTGAGGGTACAGATTCCAGACTGTGGGGTTCTCTTGTCAGACCTATTGAAGTTCTAAGAAGAGTGATGTTATGAACTGCTGAGCTGTTTGTTGTTATGAACTCTGATGCTGACTGTTGGTGGCATCATAATTGAAGGACAGATCTATATGTGTGTTAAGGAGTATTAGATCTATAAATTATTCAAGGCGATTACATTATATCACTTTATATTTTTATTATTGTATGTGTGTATAGCATATTATTTCCACTTATTTGATTATCATTATCATTGATTCAAACACCATTTCATTGTACATATTTCACTAGAATAAATTCTTTAATTTTATTTAAATCATCATACACATCGTTTATTATTTTATATATATATAATTGAATGTGTATGGTGTGACTGTCGGGCTGAACTTGGGCCTAAAATTATTACAAGTTACCTAGACACGTTTGCACATACATAAACACAGTAATACTTGATAGTAATTCATTAAAGACCTGACAATGCCATGATGAGAAGAGCAAAGGACGCAGTTTTCTGGCCCGGAATAGCGGCAAGAATAAAAGAAATAGCTAATACATGCCAACCTTGTCAGCAAAGCAAACCGGTAAACCAGAAAGAAAGCT
Organism: Biomphalaria straminea; assembly: GCA_021533235.1. NCBI lineage: Eukaryota > Metazoa > Mollusca > Gastropoda > Planorbidae > Biomphalaria > Biomphalaria straminea. The sequence continues at coordinate 28,843 of JADKLZ010038033.1, forward strand.
TAATACAGCATAAGGAGGGTTCAAATCCCTGGGATAAAGTTGGAATAGATTTATTTCAAATTTTTGACCAACAATACCTTGCCATAGTTGACTACTATTCAAATTTTATTGAAGTAGAACATTTGCACACGACAACAAGTCAAGTTGTTATAAGAAAACTAAAAAATTTATTTGCCAGATATGGTGTCCCCAAAGTGTGCATCAGTGATTTTGGACCTCATTTTTCATCTGCTGAATTCGCCACATTCATGGAAGCATGGGGTGTCCACCATTTAAAATCCTCACCAGGACATCATCAGTCAAATGGCAAGGCAGAAGCAGCAGTGAAAATATTAAAGAATCTGATGAAAAAATCAAAAGAAAGTAAATCGGATGCCTATGAAGCCCTATTAGAGTTCAGAAATACACCCAGGCAAGATACCAACTTAAGTCCGGCTCAGATGCTATTTGGAAGGGCAACAAGAACGTTATTGCATAGAAAAGAACATCCTCCAAGAATTTCACAACAAGAAGCCACAGTCAAACGAGAGAAGCGACAGCAAAGTGTGAGAAGACACTATGACAAAACAGCTCGTGACATGAAGTTTCTAAACGTTGGACAGAAAGTTTTTTATCAATCACCCAACGATCCAACCTGGAGACGAGGCAGAGTATGTAAGCAAGTGAATGAACGTGCTTACATTATACAAGGTGACAATGGTTCCAAGTACCAAAGGAACAGAAGACACCTAAGACCAGACACCTCTAACAACATAGACTTTTCGCCAGACAGAGAAAGTGAGTGTGACATTTTTCCAGATGGAGAGAATGACAGCAGCAGCAGTCCACCAAACTCCCAAAACACTCATCAGTACTCTCTGCGCCCTAGAGCCACTCTGCAGAAGCCGTCGAGATACGGGGACTATGTTTAAAGACTGTACATATTCACTATGTTGTAAATAATGTTGATTGTTGATTTTATTTTTTTTTTGTTTTTTTTTAGGGAGGAGATGGGATGTTGATGGAATGTTATGTCCCTTTCTATATACCCAAACAATACTGCACATTATCCCCCTTTAAGGAATGCTGTTTAGAGTATAGAGAGTTGTCCCCTTGGATAGGGGTCACTACTCTGTTAGCCAAGATGGCTGATTAAACTTGTTTACCTGAAAGTATGTCAAGTTCTTATGTCAACTTTATTACACTGTCAATCTTAACACCAATATTGTCAGGCTTAGTATCTAGTACTAAAGCCTCATGCTAACCACTGATGAACGGTGTGCGTATGTTGATACGTGCTACCAGGTGTGTAGTTACTTGACCAGTGTAACCCACACAGTTTTGTCTTCTTCTTGTGTACTGTTGTGAGTTGACGTGTTCTTTTGCCACTAAAATTGCGGTTGCGCTTGTATATACAGTACGTTGGTCATCTGTTATCCCACGAAGCCTGGGTATATCTGCAGTTTATCAGCATGTTTGGCAGCAAATGCACGATCTCTTGATCTTCTGTTTTTATCTTCATTGCGTCGGTTGCATAAGCAAGTCTCTGCAGTGTGGTTTGTTCTGCCACAAATTTGACATTGAAATAGAACTCTTTGCTGATTACGTCGGTGTTCTCGTTCCCTGTAGTTATATGTTGGGCTCTTTTCTCCATCTTTCCATCTTCTAAATGTATATGTTGGGCTCTTATCTGCGTTCTCTCTTCGATATCTATATGTTGGGCTCATTTCTTCATCTTTCTATCTTCGATATCTATATGTTGGGCTCATTTCTTCATCTTTGTCTCTTCTTTCTGTATATGCTTGGCTCTTGTCAGCGTTCTCTCTTCTATACAGAGGGCTTGGAGTCCGCATTCTTACAGCGTTGCTCACCATAAAAGCGGATGCCGCAGTTGGGTTCTTTCTAGCTAACACTTCTCTTGGGTGTGCAGCCTTATACTGTCTTAGTTGTGATATGAGGCTGCTGATGGTCTTTGGCTCTCGCTCCGTTACGTATGTTTTCACATTATTATTGTAAGCTTCCATCACAGCGTCCATTATGATGTGTTCTCTGAGGGTTTCATATTTGTGATCCACTTTTGAAGGGTCTATCCATCGATCGAAGTAAATTGACATGTTGGTGACGAATATTTGTGGATCGTCGTTCGCAAGAGGTGTCGACTCTTTCAATTTCCTTCTGTATTCGTAACTTGTTGAGCCAAATTGTCTTAGCAAAGCCTCCTTCACGGCCACGTAGTCTTTTCTTTCCTCTTCTCGCATTTGTATGCAGATATTCATGGCTCTCCCTTTCAATCGCCCCATGAGGCTTCTTGCCCATTCTGACTTAGGAAGTTTCAGGCTGTTCCTATGTCCTCAAACCTCAGTAGATATGAGTCACTCGTTCTGGCCCTTGTCGAATGGAGACATTCTGTCTAGTTGTTTGTATTTGTCAAAGTGTTCTTCTTTTTCATTTTGCTGTTGTTTGTCTTTCTTTTCTTTAAGTTTTAGTTCTAGTTGTAAGATTTCCTTCATCCGCTATCTTCTTCTTTCTTTTTGATTCTTCTAGTTGTAAGATTTCCTATCTCCTGTTATCTTCTTCTTTCTTTCTACTATCTTCTTCTTTCTTTCTATTATCTTCTTCTTTCTTTCTACTATCTTCTCTATTAAACCTCCTTTCTTCTCTTTCTTCCTCCTGTGCTATTTTTAGAGTAATGAAATTTTCAAGTTCTTCGCCTTGTAGGCCATTTTCCTTGCCCGCTTCTCTATACATCTTGTACATTGACATTTTCACTAACTTGTATCTCGTCGTGGTCGCCAGTTGTGAAAAAACGAGTCCCTTTAATTACAACTGCCTTTATTCTGGAACATAAAACTTAACATATTTACAGATATCTTTACAGATACTCTCTCCTAGATCACTTCCACTCTCTTGTTTACAACACATTCGACAACCGCAAGTCCCCTAACTCCCGGTACCCAACACTTGACCGTGTGTCACGGTTGACCACACATAGTAACCGTGTCACAACATATATATATATATTGTTAGTCCATCGTCGTTCGATGATAGCCGCTCCTGTCATTTAAAAAACTGAGGGCTTTGCACTGGTGTTTTGTGCCTCCTCATGTGGCTGGTGAGACATATGTGAGCACGATATGTTCGTCACTGGGCAGGTTATTCCAGCTTTTCTTCTATGCCGCTTTTCTTCTGCCAGTGTTGTTCTTTTTTTTTTTTCTCAGCAATCTGTGCGCTAGTTTTCACAGCGCAATGCCATGATGCTCTGTCATGTGCTTTTGTCTCCCACGTGACTAGGTCAATGCTAAAGGCTTTCTGAGAAACTTTAAGGGTGTCCCTAAAGCATTTTCTTTGTCCAACTTGAGAACCCTTTTCTTTCCTTAATTTGTCATACAGCGGTCATTTAGAGATAAAGCGGTCTTCCATTCTGCAGATGTATCACTCGCATTGCAGATGGCACTGCATCATATTTGTGTGGAGGCTTTGCAGGTCGACTTTTCGAAGGGATTTTGTATCTGATATTTTTTCTTGTTTTCTAAAATTTAATGTTCATCTTAAACATGTCATGTGAATGTGGTTTAATCTTTTTTTTTTTTTTTTTTTTTTTTTTTTGCACGTTTTTTTATACACTGTCCACGTTTCTAAATGTCCAATGTTCGGAGCATGACAGCTAGTAGAAACCTAGTTTTGTAGTTGTGGTGATACCTCTTCTGTTCCAAACATTTTTAAGACAGTCTGACATAGGGTGCACTGGCCTTGGTGATATGCAGGTCGATTTCATTATCGATTTTTCCGTTTCTGGAGAGTGTGCTGCCAGGATAGGTGAATTTGTCCACTGCATTTATAGCATGTCTATTTTTCTCGATGCTTGAATCCGAGTAGGCTTTACCCGAAGCAAGCTGATATAAGACTTCAGTCTTGTATGTGTTTATTTTGAGGCCGAAGTCTGATCGTGCTCTTGAAAAGTCACTGACGTTGCTCTGCAGATCATTTTCAGAGCAGGAATTTAGAGCACAGGGTTAGGGTTAGGAGGTACGTTGGGAGGTACGTGTTGCATGAATAAACTTATCCACGTTTAGAGTAAATAGTTTGTTCATATGTAAGTTTTTTATGTCGTGAAACAAGTAATTTCTATTTACAGCTCACTTAATATCTCGTAAGTGGGGGGGGGGCAAAGGGGTAACCTGTTCTTTACATTAATATTCTCTGTAATAAAAAAAAAAGTTTAAGCTATGAATTTAACCCATGGGAGGAAGCTTTCACCCCACTGCAAGAAATTTTGCAGGTGCCCTTGGGTGCTAATGTCATGAGCAGAAATGCATTCAAGAAGTTCACTTTTTCCTTGGGAGACTGAATATTGTCTATGTGCTGCTTGTGTTCAGCACGGGTATGGAGTAGTAATAGAACTTTGCTGTTGAACTGACCTATCTCAAAATTGCCTAACACACCTTTCCAGATGTGATAGTCCGAGCCGACTCCTGCTATGAAGTCAACGAGAATGGGTAGCACTTTTGTTTTAGTATATCAAGTATGGCGGGGTTTAATTCGCAGTAGAATTTTGCTTTAACTTCATCCGGGTTGGTCATGGTGGGTGCGTAAAATTTCACAATGAAAAAGTGTTTTATAAATGCTGCTTTAGGATCATAGCCTATCGATAATTTCCTTAAGAGATCCAACTAGTTTAGTTACTAATAAAGTTTTTTTTTTTTTTTTTTGCTTATTTGTTTTAACTATTTGTATGTAAATATTTTGTTTGGTATCTTCAACATTGAAAAGAAATTGTACTTGCCTGAAGTGGTGGTACAAGCTGATTAAGTGCTTTGTACAAAGCACACACAAAAAAATAGGACGAGACTTTATGAAAAATAGATAACTAAACAAGCTTACATGCTTTTAGGATCTACCATGTTGTCTTTAGAAGCCAGGTGGTTTCCCACTTTTAATTTTTTTTTTAAATTTCTTTTAATTGTTAAGCTAGATTAATTTCAAATTTAATTACTTTGCTGACCAAAAAAATATCGATACAAACGACGTGTCTGTTATCAATGTGTGTCATGTTTAAGAATGCTGGGTTCGTGTGTCCTAAAGTCACACTTAAGACGACACAAACATGATATGTATATACAAACTTTAGTTCATCTTTAGTAAACAAATACAAGGTTTATTCAATTATAATATACCGCAACCTCTTGGTAGCTTCATAAAGATAGTCTTATTTGAAATATAATTAGATTCGCATAGACGCGGGCACAAAATACTAGAAATCCTAAAGAATACAAAATACTTCCACACCATGGCAGGTAACAATAAACTTCAATAAAATGTAAAAAAAAATGTATCCAGCGCTCTACTGACTTCAAATGACTACTCTCAAATTACTGCTCGATTCAACTGAATTAAAGCAGCTACTGACTAAAAGTCAATTTAGTCTTTCTTACTTCCTCTTTCTATATCAGATGTTTCTTGCGCCTTTTACCTTCTTGATCCGAGGCACACTGGGAACCCCCGCCTTTTCCTATATTTTACCTAGCTAACCGTGCAGGACTTGCCATTAGTGTAAAGGTCCCTTGAGGAACGGCACATGGATTATCAACAAAGACGTGGAAGCTCTCTTTCAACACCGCACCGTGCTATGAAAAGCTCTCGCATTCCCTTGGACACTCCCACAGGGGTTTTTGTTTTGCCATTCATTTAGTCTAATCATTACCTGAAGAAATCGTTTTCACCCGAGTGCCACGAATAGTGTCGAACATTAAACATTGCCGCTCGAACAAAACATCATGTGCTTGCCCCTTGGTGTATTAGCTGCCTTATTTGATCCAGCACCACACACACATACACACTCACTCACACACTCTCACACTTACAAAAACACATGCACACACACACACACACACATATATATATGTATATATATATATATATATATATATATATTTCTTTAAAATATAATTCTCCAGTGCAGTTACATTAAAACAAGTTCCCAATTGAAAATGAAATTCCCAGTGCTTGCAGTCTTACTGATCGTTCTAGCCTGTGTAAAGGAAACAGAAAGTAAGTCTATTAAGCAGTGGCGTAGCTAGGGTGGGGGAAGGAGGGTACAGAATTTGAAAATCCCCACCGGGCCCCCACTTGATAAGGGCCCACAAAGGAGTTTTTTTTTACATTAATAATTAAATATTACGCAAAATGCAGGGGCTCCAAAGAGGTCAGGCCATCCGGGCCGCCAAACGATGAAAAATTCCTATCTACGCTTATGCTTTTAAGAATAAATACTTTTTTGTTTCTTTTTTTTTTCAAGATACGAATGTCTACAAAATGATAGTTACATCTAGCTTAGAGTTATTTACTTGTAATCATTTTTATTATAAAATAAGTCCTGTCTTAGCTGAATACTCACAATGGAGGCTTTTTGTGTCAACTGCTTATTAGTTTTTGACTGATGTCTATTTTTTTTAAATTGACCAGGTCTACTTTAAAAAAAATGTGATTATGTTATTGACATAACAGTACCACTGTTTTACATCATAAACAAAAAAAATAATGAAAGTTTAAATATAAAATATGAGAACCTAAGTTTGTTAATAAATCGACTATGAAAATTTACAAAAATAACAATATATCCTCTGAATATAAAAGCTGAAGGGATAGTGTCAACTTCTATTCCTTTAACATTCCGAAGAAAATATTCGATACCTGTTAAAGGTACTGCTGCAGAATTGCCACATTATCAGTAAATTTCCTCAACGTACACTGATATAGTGACTAAATTGAATTTTGTTTGCCTCTATCTACTCTTGAAATTGGTAAAGCCGTTTCTTTCCATTCAATGCGCACTATACATTATTTGTGCATTATTTGCATATCAGTTCATCTCTCTCTTTTTTTTTTTTTCAAAACTAAAAACTTAATCAAAACATTTAATGTACAAAAACACTAAATCAAAACAAACAAACAAAACACGTTATAGTATAAGTGCATATAGTATAATATGAAAAAAAACAACATTCGTAACAGTACCAATAAATAAAAATATGACCTCCTTCAGCGACCATAAATTATTTCATGGAAATGAGATGAATGCCTGGGCATTAGCTATTGTTAGAACTATGTCGCCCTTTTTTTCAGTTCCTTTCTCCCTCCTTCTGTCTCGAAGACAATGGATG
>JADKLZ010038033.1:44196-75782 GCA_021533235.1 Biomphalaria straminea
AAAAAAAAAAAAAAAAGTATGCACGATGAAACAGAAAGCCATTCAATGTGACACCTGTGATGAATGGTACCACGCATAATGTCCTCATAAGAATAAACCTGTGTATTATGCCTTAGGCAACAAAGACGCATCATGGCACTGTGTACCGTGTGGGTTACCTCAGTTTACATCAGGACTTTTTGACTCCTTTGATGCAGACACTATTAACCCTTACAACATAAAGACCATCCCAAACCAAACTCACCAACCACTAGCCAGATCCACTCCTATTCAATCTGCTAAAACTAATAAAACACCATTATTAAATAAACCTACTAAAGACGTAATACCAAAACACCTTAAAAGCTTAGTAATAAATTATCAAAGCATGACCAATGATGTGGAACAAATTAAGGGATTCAGTGTACTCTCTGGCTAGCAGCGTCCTCGGTCAGTCAAAACGCAAGGCCCAAGATTGTTTGGACGACAACAATGTGGAAATTGAACAGATGCTAACATACAAATGTCATGTCTTTAGATTTGTTCAATTATTGAGTTGTTATTGAGTTGGTAATTATTACAGTATTAACAACATATTGTGTCCAAATATTACACTAATATAACGTTACAGTGTATATATATATATATATATATTAAAGATATGAGTAACAAATGAATTACTACTCTATAGTACTATGATTTAAGGCCCAAGCTCAATCCGACAGTCACACCATACACATTCAGTTATACATTAAGTAATAAACAATGTGTATAATGATTTGAAATAAACTTATGAATTTAATACAATGAATATATTCACTGAGTGAATATGAATAATAATAATGATATGAATAAATAAGATATATAAATACTTTGATGTAAACTAATATGCTCTATTTCACTCCAAATAATTAACTATTTTTTATACAAATAATAGAATTACTTAACTTCTTAAACTCAATAAGTATGTCCATATAGTTGTCCAACCAACAACTTCAATACAAGTAGAGCAATCTTCATCAATAGTCCACAGCAAAGTTCATCATGGCATCAACTGCTTGAAACTTCATAAAACAACAACAGGTCTGAATACAGCCACCCTCAGTCTGGAAACGGTACCCTCAGACTTGCAAACACACATCAGACAGAGAAGCCAAGACGAAATCTCAGTTCAATAGTCCAAAGCTTAGAACTAGTCTGAAGCCAGAAACTAAAACCTAAGACCCTGTAGAGAGATAAAAGAACGAAGTCTTCTAATCTTTTAGTCTACAAATAGAATAACAAATACGAAATACGATCGAATCAAATAGAATAACTATTCAATGAGAAATTAAAACTCACCCTAAACAGGGGTCAAGATAATCCAAATCAAGAATATCAACCAAGGCACAAAGATAAGGCTATCAAATACCAGAGCCCAAGGATAATTCAAGAGCTTCCACAAACACTTCTTGCCTCTAGGGCACAAGAAGTAGAAAGAAAGTCAGACAGACGATTTACTACGTCAATCGTAGCGTGTGAGCACTACGTCACCAGAAAAGATTACAATCAACAAAGGGAAGTCACCTAGTACACAAATTAAGCTTGAAGAAAAAATAAAGACAATGACGTCATCAAAAGTGTTTAACGCGGCATTATTTGAATGTGATAAACTTGACTATGAAGTTAATTTAATAACTTCGACAACAAGCAACATTGCTTTAAGGCCTTTTTGTGTAATCCAGATTGCCCACAAATCAAAGAAAGCTACACTACTACCAAAAGAGAGGTCCAGCGAAACATGAGACACACTAAGGAGTCATGGTATAACAAAAAAGCAGAAGAAATCCAGTCCTATGCTGACAGTCAAAATGCAAAAATGTTTTTCAGCTCAATAAAAGCTCTCTATGGCCCTCAGCAAACTGGCTCATCCCCCATACTCAGTACTGATGGAAGCAAACTCCTCACAGACAAGGAGGACATACTTGTTCGCTGGGCTGAACAATTCAGTACAGTCGTTAACTCTACATCAAGCATTAGTGCCGAAGCAATAGCGCGCCTAGAACAAATCCCAATAAACCACTCACTCGCTGACCCTCCACGGCTAAATGAAGTAACGGCAGCAATATCAAATCTCTCAAAGGAGCTAGACTCCATCCCTACAGAAATTTACTCACATAACAGCTCAGAGTTGACAGCTAAACTAACAGAAATCTACCAGATAATGTGAAAACAAAAGACTCTACCACAAGAGTTCAAAGACGCCTCCATCATCCACCTCTACAAGAGAAAGTGTAATAGGCAGTCATGCGATAACCACCGTGGCATATCCCTCCTATGCATTGCTGGCAAGATTCTGGCTAGGGTGCTATTCATCAGGTTACAACACTGCCTAAAACTGGCCTACTTCCGGAAAGTCAATGCGGCTTCAGGCATGACATGATCTTTGCAGTCCGCCAACTCGAAGAGAAATGTAGAGAACAAAATTCAAATCTCTATAATGCTTTCATTGAACTGACTAAAGCTTTTGACAATGTCAGTCGTGAAGGCCTTTGGCAAATTATGTCCAAATTCGGCTGCTTTTACCAATTCATAACAATGGTGCGCCAATTCCATGGTTACATGCAAGCAAGAGTTCAAGACAACGAAGCAGGGATGTGTGCTGGCTCCAACACTTTTCAACATAATGTTCACCGCCATGCTGAAGGATGCCTTTCACAGAGAAAGCATTGGAGTCGGCATACAGTATCGCACCGATACAACTTATTTAATGTTCAGAGACTCAAGGCAAGGACCAAGGTAAACTTCGACTGCATCAGAGACCTGCTGTTCGCTGATGACTGTGACCTAAACGCTGCAAACGAAGTAGACCTTCAAAAGAGTCTGTCCCTCTTCGCTAACGCCTGCACAAATTTTGGACTCACCATTAATGTAAATAAGACAAGTGCTGCATCAACCTGCTCCAAATAAAGCTGTCACAGAACCAGACATTCTTAAAGATGGCCAGAAACTAGCTAATGACAAAAAAAATTGTCTATCTGGGAAGTACCATATCAGCAAGCGCCAACCTAGATGATGAGGTTGACTTCCCTATTGCTCGTGCCAGTGCTGCTTTTGACAGACTTTAAGAACAAGTGTGGCAACGGAGAGGACTTAGTTTATCCACAAAACTTAAGATCTACAGTGCTGTAGTTCTCCCTTCACTCATATATGCATCTGAGTCATGGACCCTATTCTCCCGCCAGACCAAAAAGCTAAACTCCTTCCATCTACGCAGTCTAAGGAGTATCCAAAAGGTGCGTTGGTCTGACCACATACCAGACACAGAAATTTTAAAGCTGTCCAACATGCACAGTATTAATGCGACAGTAAAAAGGTCACAACTCCTATGGTCGGGTCATGTAGTCCGCATGCCAGACAATCGCCTTTCCAAGCAACTTCTGTATGGAGAGTTATGTAAAGGAAAGCGCTCCCAAGGCGGCCAATATTAGCGCTACAAAGACACCCTCAAGAGCTTCTTCAAAGAATGCGATATCGACATTCACGGCTGGGAAGCACTAGCTCTAGATCGCTCAGCATGGCGAGAAGCTGTGAGTCTCGGAGTCTCAAGATTTGAAGTGGCCAGTGCGATAGAGCGCCGAACCAACAGAAAACAGAGAGAAGTAGCAGGCCCATCTGCAACTGACAAAACCCACCTATATCACTTATGCGGCCGGCTTTTTAAAGTGAGGATTGGATTCTACAGCCATCTTCCAGTTCAAAAGAAATGAGAAATGTTCTCATCTTCGAACACGAAGGAGGAGCTATATATGATATCATCCCTGGTCTATCAGACCATGATATCATCAAAATACACAGTCAGATAAAAGCAGTAGCAAATACAAAACCTAGAAGAAAAATCTTACTCTGGAATAAATGTAACCTAACACAACAAAACAAAAATGCATTTAACTTTCCTATTAGAAAAAGACATTAAAAGCATTATAAAAAATCATATACCAACTAAACGCATATCAAACAAAATAAATAAATTCTGGTTTAATAATAGACTAACTTTGTAAACAGAAAGAAAACCTATTTAGAAAATTTAAAGAAACTAAAGCAGTAAGAGCTTACAAAAAGTATATAAAAATATAACACCTAACCAAAAAAGTAAGCAAACAGCTACAGGGTGAATACATAAACAATGTAATATCTAAAGATAACAAAAATCTATTGTCCCACATTAAGTCTAAGAAAATAAAACATCAGGCATAGCACCATTAAAAAGAGAACATGACACAATACATAATGATAATGAAACTAAAGCAAACATCCTAAACAAATACTTTGCATCAGCATTCTCAGCCCCAGGAGACAAAGACATATTACTTAATTTGAACCAAGTAGACAATTTAGGAGATATAGTCGTACAAAAAATGGAATTCAAAAACAATTAACCAACACAAAACCAAATAAATCGTCTGGACCTGATGATACTCCAGCTACATTGCTCAAAGACCTAAGCGATGAGCTAGCACCAGTGTTCAAAATACTCTTTCAGGCATCTCTTTACTAGGGCAGAGTACCAAAGGACTGGAAAGAAGCTAATGTCATCCCCCTATTTATGAAAGGAGAAAAATCTGACCCAGGAAACTACAGACCAGTATCACTAACCAGCATCACATGTAAAATCCTAGAACACATAATATGTAGCAATATCATAAACCATTGGACAAACATAATGTCCTTACCCCATACCAACATGGCTTTAGGAAATATTGACCAAAATTAAGTCAAATTATTTGCAGACGATTGCATACTATATAGAACAATAAAAAAAACACGAGACACAGACATTTTATAAGAGAAATAGATGAATTGCAGAAATGGGAATCAAATTGGATCATGTTTTTCCAACCAGAAAAATGTCAGTTATTAAGAGTATCAAAAAAAAAACTAAAACAAATTAATTCCACTTATCTTATTCTCGTTAAACCAGTAACACAGACTAAAAACGCAAAATACCTAGGTGTTATAATAAATGAAAAACTGTAATGGAATCACATATTGATTATGGTTTATTATAAGAAATTTCTATAAAACAAAAAAGAACATAAAACTAAAATAGTATTTAACCTTGGTTTGGCCAATAATAGAATATGCATTCTTTGTTTGGGAATACTCGACTGAATAAAACATTTTTAAAAACTGGAACAAAACAAAATAGAGCAGTGAGATTCATAACAAACGAATATACATATGTGACCAAAGTAACACCGTTAGTAAAATCACTAAATTTAGAAAGCCTTCAGGATAGAAGACTTAAGAGTAAAGTAGCAAATAATACATAAAACACTGGACAATAATCTTCAAATCCAAAAAAAATATTTAATAAAATACTCTGAAAGGCACAAAGATAAAGGCACATCTAGTTCCATATGCTAGGACAAATTTGTACAAATGCTCTTTCTTTCCTATCGCTATTCGAGCATGGAATAAGTTGACTGAGCTAGCCAGGAAAAACAGTGACTTGGCAAAGTTTACGTTATTGGTTAATATGCCTGACTAATTCCATGACACGTAGGACGTAATCATCTTCTTTTTTGAAGTAACATTTATAACTTATAAGATAAGATAAATAATTTAAAAAAGAAAGCTTTAAATATAATATTTAATAATGTAAGAAACAACCTACACATTCGGTATCACACAACATAATTAATTATCAATATTTAATTGACTAATTGAATATCATAAGCGGCCCCGTTAGGAGAAAAGTCGTTTTGCACGAAATGTCCATCAGTCAGTCTGTCACACTCAGATCTAAAAAAATAGAAGAAAAATGAAAAATACCATTTCACCATGCGTTTAAAAAACAAATAAAAAACAATATGAAACGGCTTTTTTTTTTTTTTTTTTTTTGTAAAAGCAAACCGTTTAGTTTTTAAATTATTAATGCAAGCATTTTTTTTTCATAATAATTTTCCAATTCTAAAACAATACATAAATATAAAGGAGACTCTGTTTACAATATGTATTTTCAGTATCATCTGGACGGATATAATTATGAGACGCACTAGAAATTTTCAAAACTAATAGAAATATTAATTATATATGTTGTTTCTTTTCTTGTCAACTAGCTGCTAAAATTAAAATAAAACATTAATGTTTGTTTATAAAGGCTAAGAATGCACTTTGTATGTACGTGTCCATATCGTTAGGCACATTTTTTTTTTAATTCACTATTTTTGCTGTGACTTTCGAGCAATATCGTGAATGACCTGGCGACACAATATTAAATTGAATAAAGGGTATTTATTCGTATGTTTAGTGCCTCTATCAGGATAAAGGCCGACTACTTTATTGCGTTTTGTCGGTTAGTCTGTGTGTCCGTCACGTCTAGATCTAATATTTAATGTTCTTTCCAAAACTTTGCAAGATATTTAAGTTTTAGTGAGAAATTTTAAATGCAAATGAATTTTATTTATTTTTTTTTGCTTGACCAAAAAAAAAAACAACAACTCATGATTAATAATAAGTTGTTTCAATTTTTTTTAAATGCAAAACACATATAAAGTAAACGAAAGTCTCCACATTAAATTTTATTTCATTGCCTATAAAGTTTTTCATGATATTTGATTCAAAAAAAAATAGTGCGTTAAATATTTTTGTCACCGTCGGTTGGTCTTCATAAAATTAATATATCTCATGGTAAATGCGTGTCATTCATCCTGTTTCATCTTTTTTAGTACCATAGATTTTACTATGAATTTTTTTCATTTGCAAGTATTTGGTAGATTTTGGGTTGTCTTTGTTACTATGGTAGCCTCACTTAATATATTGCTGCTGGTTATATTATGCTTTGTGTATCATTTTCTTGGTGCTGCTCCTTATTTGCTATGCTCGTAACTAAATGATAGGTGCTATAAAATGCTTTGTTGCCTCCAGCTATGTTTTTCTTTATTTCTGTTAATAGGTCTTTTTAAAAATCAATTGTACTTTTTAGATAGTTGAAAGTGTAAACATTTTTGAATCTGTGGTTTTTAATTATTCTCTTGTACATATTTTTTGAACAAGTTATTTTCGGGGTGGGAGATAAGGGCAGTGGCTTAGTGATTAGGCGCTTTGATTGCAAACCTGGGGTCCTGTGTTCAAATCTCGGTGAAGACTGGGATTTTGAATTTCGGGATTTTAGAGCGCCCCTGAGTCCACTTATCTCTAATGGGTACCTGACTCTAGTTAAGGAAAGTAAATGCGGTTGGTTGTTGTGCTAACCACATTACATCCTGCGTGTTAACCATTGGCAATCAAAACATATATACCTAGCCCTGCCTAATAGATCGCAAGATCTGAAAGGGTAACTTAACTTTTTTTACTATATATATTCAGTACTTTACTTACATTTCCTAACTTTGTATCTGTAGGCCTAACACTTACATTTCCTAACTTTGTATCTGTAGGCCTAACTGTTTTATTCCAATGGCCACTTTAAAACTAAACTTTGTGCAACTTTTAACATATAGATGTCAGATTTAAGAGACTGGCCATTCTAATTCCCAATTGTCGGTTTGTCAACCAAATAATTTGATGCATAGTGAGTCACGTCTTTTAGGATAGGCTCACATCTGTAGATATGTCTTTATAAAAAAAAATAGTCATTAATATTTTTTATTATAGTTACTTATTCTTTGACGGAAGATATTAAAACATGTCTATTAAAGGCTTACCAAAATGACTGTTTGAAGAACCATTAGAATACCGCACCTGAGTTTGTTTAAAATCATAAACTTTCTATGTTATCGTTTTTTTCTTTTTTAATATTGGTCAAAAATTGTTGATTACTTTTTTTTTTCATTTTTTGTACTTTTCATTTATCTTTTAATATTTCTTCTAGATTTTGTGTGTGTGTTCCTTTTAAGATTTGTTTCCTTCTATGTTTCTTTTAGTTTACTATTCTTTTTGTTTGTTTGTTTCTTTGTTTATGTGTGTGTGTGTGTTTGTGTCGGTGTTACTTTTCTTAGTGGGAATCAATAGACAGGACACTTTATATCTTTAAATGGTATAAGATTTTATTTTGTTTCTTTTAGCTTTCCACAATATCCACATAACGGAAGGTGCTTAACTGTAAGTTTCAAACCAAATATTTTGGCTTATAATTTTTTTTTTTTAAACTAATTTGATTATCAAATTGAAACCGAAAACATCCGCTCGATGAAAACGAGAAACCAAATACTAAAAATGGAAATGTCTGTTATTCAGACGATAATGTAAATCTAAAGCCAACACATAACGAAAGACAGGCGGCAATAACAGCCGAGGTATTTATTTACAGCACAAAAAAATGCTGGACTTCCGCTATCAAATGCCAGAGTGTATTATTTTAAGTGATACCAGTCATTTTCTACCTAAATACCAATACAGACCACCGACACATTTCCCAGTGCCGCCCCAGGTCCTCAACACAGTTCATAGCACATAGGACGTTCTCAAGAAAGCTCAGACTTTAATAACTTGCAGATCACTGCAGCCGGATCTACAACAGTCATTCTACCTGTAGAATCAACATGTCTACTTGTGTTGAATGGTTACAACAATTCACTATTTTACATGTGTTAATCAAGAATGCGCTTATTATTAAGAAATTATACTTCTGACCATTTATCTTATGCTGAACCTACGTGGAGTAATTTGCAGTCGATAATATTTTTTGAACTTCTATCTTATGCTGAACCTACGTGGAATAATTTGCAGTCGATACTATATTTCTGACCTTTTATGTTTCAATTACACATTTAAAGAGGAGGCGCAGTGGCTGAGTGTTATGAAACTTTGCTTCCGAACCGAAGGCTCCCGGGTTCCAATCCTGGTAAAGTCTAAAATTTTTAATTTCGGGATATTTGAGGCGCCTCTGAGTCTACTCAGCTGTAATTGAGAAAGGTAAAGCTGGCTGGTCATTGTGCTGGTCACATGAAAACGTCTTTAATGATGGGAAACAGAAAGCTGTACATCATCTGCCCATTAACAGAGATGAATATTACTTTATGCTGCTGAATATTGTACAATTCTCATTTACTTCCTACAAATGCAACAATGTTCAAACACAAAGTATTTTATTGAGTAGTTTATTAAACCAAAGCCTGAATGCCTGCTCCTTGCCTGGAGCTTTATCTTGTAGAAAATCATAATGAACTAAAACACACCATTGTAGAATTCTTTATACCTTTCAGGAGTGTGCATGTAAATCAGCAGAAGATAATTAGCAATGCGACAACAGTGAATAGAAAAGCTTTTAAGGCTTGATATTGTATTGCGTTACGAATAGAACAGAGCAAAAAACCATACATATGTGCATTTAGTCTAATTATATCAGCAGATTTAGAATCATGTTATTTGTACAGACATTTAGTCTGATTGGGGTGGGGGGCTTATATCGTATGACTTGTAAAGGGGTCTCTTAACTGACAAAGTTTGAGAACCTTTGTACTAGAATAGATAAATCGACTTACTTGACTTAATCCTGTGCACTCCCAGGGGAATATAGGGCCGCCCCCACACCTCTCCACCCAACTCGGTTCTGAGCAGCTTTCTTCATCTGCTCCGTTGTCACTCCAATACCCTCAGTTTCACGGATGACTGACCTTTTCCAGGTTTGCTTGCGTCTGCCCACTTTCCTCTTTTCTCTTGCGGATTCCAATCAAGTGCCTGCATTGCAACATTGGTAGCTAGTTCTCACAGGGCGTGTCCTATCCAGTTCCACTTTCGCTTTGTGATGTCTTGAGCTATGGGCTTTCGTCAAGTTCTCTCCCACAAATTGACAGTACTTATTTTTTATGGCCGCCTATGCAGCTTGTTTTAGTGACTCTCCATGTTTCTTAACGTTTGTATTATATATTCGTATTTCATTATGTAGAGATAATGCTTTAGAGCGCGAGATTGCTTGACGAGTCGAAAAGGCAAACCTAGCTTTGTTGATTCGAACTAGTGTACTATATTATCATCAGCTCAAACTTTACTTCCCAGCTAAATGAAGGGCTCGGTATGAAGAATGTTTTCTCCCTGTAGTATGATTGCCAGTTGTTTTTTTGTTGCAATTTATTAGAGTCTGGTCAGTTTTTTCTGGGCATTTTGTTGTATATTGGAGATGTTGGTATTTCTTCGTGCTAAAGTTTTTGTTATTTCGTACAACCTATTCATGTCTCTTTGCTTAGCTGAGTTTTCTGCATTTATGAAGGAAGCGTTTGTTTGTCCTCGCTTGCATTCTTTCATACTTTCTGACAAACTTTGTTCACTACACCATACTGGGTTCTAAGATTAGCTTTTTGCTCTTCATTCTGGCATTGTTTTATCTTTCTTTTAGCTCTTTCTGTTCCTGGATTTTCGCCAATGTCTCTGCAATCAACCATTTCTTGTGTTGTTTTGTTGTTTTCCTGCCTAAAACATCTGTACGTGTGTTGTTTCTTTTCTTCATATCTCTTGGAGAGTAAGGCAGTGCTGCTTAAGAGTTTCATCTGTTACTAATCTAGCCAGTTCATCAAATTTATTTTTAATCTCACAATTAAAGACTTTCTTGTTTTTCTCGTTCTTTAAGTACTGGGTGTTGAATTGTTAGTGCGGTTTGTCTTAATAATCCTTAAAGGATTTAAGTTTGATCCTCGCTGCTGCTGTTTGAAGATGACAATCTGAAGCTACATTGGCTCCTCATCTTACCCTAACATCAAGTAGACTTCTCCATTTCCAAGATATCGCAAACTGGTCAATTTGTTATTCCATTTTACCATTTTGGAAGTACAGCCTTGTGTATAGTTTTGTGTGAAAATATTCTTCTTACTAGTCGACCGGCGGCATATCATACGCCGCTATTTTCCAAGGCAGGCCTTAGGCACTGCAACATATGCGACCACAGTGGGTATCGCACTTTCTTTGGACCCGTGCTAAATTTTAGGTGTATAAATTATTAAATTTAACCATTTTATCACATATAACAGATTTCCCGCGGCCTCTTGATTTACCAGGAGCCCCCTGGAAATCTCCTGAAATGTTATTAAATGCTATGCCGCCGGTCGAAAAAGTCCTGGAAATTTCCGGACATTATTAAAATCTTTTTAAAGTAAAAAAAAAATGCTATGCTATTTTGCGAATGAAAATAGTGCGGATTTGGATAGATTATTTCCCATTCACAACATGCGGCGCCATGGGATCTTCCCAATTGCTTGATATAAGTAGGCCTAAATTGAACGTGTGAATTCGTGAATGAAAAATACTATTAAAACGGCTAATTGACCTGAATTTACGCGATTTTAAGAATATAGCTGCACTCATGTAACAATGCTTTAGAAAAACAAATTTGAATGTTAATTTGATTAAATGGACTATAATTAGTACGTTCATGTGCTAAAGCATAAAACTCTATCTGCGAAGAGAAGTTCTATAATCGAGCCATGGGATCTTCCCATTTACTTGTTATAAGTGAATTCATGAATAAAAAAATACAACAACATATGCGACCACAGTGGGTCCCGAACTTTCTTTGGACCCGTGCTAATTTTTAGGTTTATAAATTATTAAATTGAACCATTTTATAACATGATATAACAGATTTCCCGCGCTAAAGTCAAACCTGAGAGTAGTATCTATCTGTGTATTGTCGTTCTAGTTTCAAGAGTCTTACGACACAATCACAATATAATCTCTTCCGGCTTCCACTTTTTTAACCTCCCTTCCATTCGCTACACAAATTCAAAAGAGAGTTTTATGAAACAAGAATTTGTGCATTACAATTGTGTGTACATTATTTTATGTCTATAAATTGTGTTTAATCTCTAAGACTAAGGATCATGCAATTTTTATTTTTTTCATAATTTAGAAATCATAATTCAATAGTAGATATATATACATGTGTTTTCAAGTTACACGAAGTTACTTCCTTTTTCCAGTCTATATTTATTTATGTCTATGCTATTTTGTGAATGAAATAGAGCAGATTGGGTCCATTTACACCGCGTGCGTACGCCATGGGATCTTCCCTATTTACTTGTTGCTTGCATGTTGTTGCTTGCATGTTGTTGTTTGACCTCTTACTTAGAGGAATATATATATATATAGATTATGATAACTCAATGAATGCGCATAATTCAGCAAATAAGTCTCCATTTTCATTGAATGTGCCAGTACCATGTTTTTCCATGTTTCCCATTATCAGTTTCCCATTACCTACTTTTGTATTCACCCACAATCACCCATAATAAGCTTGATATTCATGTGTTTTTTTTTTCTAGTTCATTGTAGAACGTTATAAACTCATCCTTCTCTTCTTATGCGAAGCGTGGTCGAGAGGCTTAGTGTGCTTGAACTTGGCTTGGCTTGGCTACCTAGAAGGAGGCTCGAGGTTCAACAGAATTGTGTTTACTAAGCGCATAAAGGCAGCACGGAAAACCAACTCCTCTCCCCCAATGGTCCAAATATGAGATTCGACCAAAGCGCTCTGTGCATGCTATAAGCATGAAAGTAGCACTACATAAAAGCAATAATAGTAATAACAATAATAATAATTATGGTGCAGCTTTTGTAGGTGCATAGCACTTCATGATATTTATTTCCTTCCCTTAAACCTGACTGACATTGGTAGCGAGAAAACGAAATCTAGGACAGGGGTGTGCAAATTACGGAATGCGACCACATGCGGCCCTCCGAAATGTTTTATGCGGCCATCAGAAACCTAAAAAAATCATGTGTGCCCACACATTACACTTTAAAAAATGCAAATATATCAAAAATAAATAATTGTAAACATCTAGAGACATTATTAAAACTTTTGATTCTTATCACTTATAATGAAGAGGCTAAAGAAACATTGTCTTTTGACGTCATTCTTAAAAGTTTGAAGTAAACGAAGGTAATTTTAAAGGGCAATATTTCGAAGAATTCAGTCAAAGACACAAGCCCAGGCCAGTATTTATTCAATGCTATTAAGAACTGTGTTGAAACTGTGGAGTTGGCTTGTACAAGAAGGGTAACACCTGATGGAGACCGTGCTCTGAAAGACAAGCCTTGTAATAAAATAACGAGAAATGTTACAAACATAAACTCATTACGGGAAAGTTTACACAAATCTGCATCAAATACTAATAATTTTATTGTTAAATACAGATAATTATGTAATACTTCGCATAGTGTCGGCCTATTATGGAGCTATAAAGGCCCTACTATGGTCGAGAACAGCGCACAGCATAGTTATTATATTGTTGACAGAAGTAATAGCGAAACTTGTCCTCATTGTTATTACTAAAGCACAATAGTTTTTAATAAGCTGCTTAATTTGTTGTTGTTAAATTACCTTTTTCTACATTTTTTTTATTTTGGGACCACAAAATTCACTTCGCCAAAAGCCTCCAATTTTGTATCCGATCGTCTAGTATTAGAAGAACATGGATTCTCAAGGAAGAAGTTGTTAGGTTCTTTGAAGGACATTGACTGTGACACTGCTACTAATATTTACAATGACGAGTTGAAGACAGACTTCTTATTTATCATCAGAAGCATTGCAATTTGTTGTTTGCACATGAAATGTATTAGACTTTTCAATCTTTTCAAACAAAGCTGGGCTTTATCATTTTCCTTCTCTGAAAGGTGAAACAAGTACAAGACTTGTTAGGATTCATTGATTGCGGAATTTAAAAGCAAATTTTAAGATGTCAGGAACTTGGAACCAGTTTTCAATACCCCCAGCTCACCAATTAACGAAAAGCTGATTGAGCTCCCAGAAGACATACCTCCTAGCAAATTATGACCTGAAAGAGAATCTCCAGTTAGTTCTTTCGCCGGAGTTCATGGGTGCCACAAACTGTAAATTCGCACTTTAAAAAATTGATGCTATACTTTCACATTCAAAGTCCGAGCACTTCTATATAAACGGAGACTTTAAAGCCCGTGTTGGTGATGAAAATGATGTGTGGCCAAAATGCTTGGGACCTCATGGAGTGGGCAAAATCAACAACAATGGCGAAAGGCTACTTGTTACGTGCGCATATTAGTGTAAATGTGAAATGGTGCGAATGCGTGCTGAAAGGAGGGAGATCGAAATGGAGACACAGAAACTATCGGTGTTTATATTGTTATGAATATTAAACTATTTCTAAACTATGATGCTGACATTGAAGTTGATGTTTGTATTGTATTAACAAACGTAACAAGTGGCGCCCAACGTAAAGGTAAAACCCACGTGTCCTTGTTGATCACCTGTCAACATACAGTAGACATTTTATAGGTAAAGTCTAGATCTAGCAACAGAATACTATTTGATTAGACTAATAATAATAATCTTCAAATCTGAAGACAGTGAAAATTAGTGAGGAGTGCAGTATTTCAGTCCATACACAGCCCAGCTGTGACCTACATATTTTACTACATCCAGGGCAAGTTTGATTCGGCTATGAAAAAATAGAACAGAAAATGGCGGACAAGGCTGAAGTAGCAGCATTTAAAGAAGAAGGGAGGTTATTGGAGCTTGAAGGGGCGGAACTAAGAAAGTACGTACAAGAAAGGTTGATGGAGAGGGAGAGATTAGCGATGGAGAAAGAAAAAGAAATAGAGAGATTAGACAGGGAAGACAAAAGAAAAAGAGAAAAAGAAAAGGAGAGATTAGCTTTGAAAGAAAAGAAAGAAAACGAAAAGATTGCCATTGAAAGAGAAAAGATTATCATTAAAAGAGAAAAGAAAAATGAACTAGTGGCCATTGAAAGAGAGAGATTTGCGTTCGAAAAAGAGACAGCAGAGAAAAGGTTAAAAACAGACCAGGAAAAGGGCAGCGATAAAAGAAAAGGGGAAACTACAGGGAATAAATTAGCAAAGTATAAAGGTGCGATATTCGAAGAAGCTAAAATGGACATAGACATTTTTTTGAAGAAATTCGAAATTGAAATGAGAGAACTTGAATATCCCGAAGACAAATGGTAATTCCTATTATCGAGGTCCTTTGTAGAAGAGGTTCCATCAAAGATCTGTATGAACCAGAGCAGCTATAGTGTGGTGAAAGAACAACTACTACGAACGTACGGTAAAACAGAGGCGTATTACCGTGAACAATTTGTGAACTGTGTGATAGAGACAAATGATGACCCACAGACTTTCTTGGACAGAATGAACAGTCATTTTGAAAACTGGACTGAAACCGCTAAAATAGAAAAGACTATTGACAGTCTTAAGACATTTCTAATGATAGACAAGGTGATTTACGAGTGCCAGGAAGAATTGAAAATATTTTTGTTGGAGAGGAAACCTAAGTCCATAGAAGACCTAGTAAAACTGATAAGGGCCTATAAAGATAAGAAACTATCCAGAGGCAGCGACATAGAAGAAATAGTCGCCTTTAACAGAACATGCGAGACACAGAATGACTTTTACAGAACAAGGGAGACACATGATAGTCATAATAGACGTGGTCCATATGAAAGACAATATAACTACAATGAACGATATCCAAGAAACGGACAAGATAGAAGAGACTGTGAGAACGGTAGAGTAGAGCAAGGTTTATCATTGTCATCTGATACTGGAACCTCGGAGGTTTTTCAGACATTCGTAGGGAACAAGACAGCCAAGACCATCAAGGACACAGGAAGCACTATTGTTGGAGTGAATAGGAAATTAGTGGAAGACTATGAATATACAGGTGATTCTAGAGATTGTGTTATGTTTAATGGGAAGGTTGTACAATTACCTATTGCTAGAGTTAGTATTGAAACACCATATTTTACAGGGACAGTGGATGCTTGCGTTGTAGATCAAAGTTAGATAGATTTAATTATTGGGAACATTCATGGAATTAAAATATGTTCAGAGGTGGATATTGAGAATTGGAAGAAAAATTATGGGATAAAGGCTACTAGATATAGAAATAGGAATATGGAAGAAAACATAAGATCCCAGCAATCAGATGGTATGGGTAGCAGTGATTGTGAAAAGAAAGAATTAACAGATATGTTAGAACAGTGTTTCTCAACCTGTGTGCCGCGGCACACTAGTGTGCCGCCGAAGATTTGCAGGTGTGCCGCGAGAATTTCTAGAACGCCACACGTGTAGTGTTACACAGGTCAGCCTAATATAAAATTTTTATTTTACGTCGCGATGACATCCCCTCTTGCAAAGATCAGTAATAGTAGTGGATCGCTCCATATTGATGGAAAGGGGTGTTAGCTATTCAGTTTATGGAATTTCCCACTAAATATATATATATTATAATGACTCAAATGTAAGCCACCTTAGCAGATGCACACCAGTTCATGAATTGACAAAGATATAAATTAGCGATGTGTGTCATGTACATTGATTAGGTGTATGCTAATAATAACAAGTTATCACTAAACATTATTTATATTTTATATCCATGGAGAAATACATTATTAAGAATAAAACTGCGAAAGCGTTAAATGAAAAGCAAGGAACCAAACGAAGGTACAAAGAGGATTACATCGGATATGGTTTCATATCTTCGGGACCTGAAGATGCTCCATTGCCAATCAGTCTGATCTGCAATGCAACTCTATCAAATGAGGCCCTTGTTCCAAGCAAATTGAAGAGACACCTGGAAACATATCATCCAGCTGTAAAAGCCCAACCGAAGGAATACTTCGAAAACATCAGGGCTCAACAAAATAAACAAACTAGGAAACTTACAAATTACCTAATGCTGCCAGAAAAGGGATTGATTGCAAGTTGTAAGGTTATTCAGTTATTAGCAAAACGCAAGAAAGCACAGTCAGAGTGTGAATCAGTCATTGCCTCAGCTTTAGCAATAGTTGTTGAAACGATCCTTGGACCTGATGCCGCCGAAAAAGTTAAACAAGTTCCTTTGTCAAATGATACTATCTCACGCAGAATAAAAGACCTATCCTCAGATTTACAAGATCAAATCTGCGAACACTTCAACGTGACTGAAGATGAACTGTCTCTTCTGTGGTCTCTTCAAGTTGATGAATCCACTCATGTTAGCAGCAAAGACCAGCTGCTAGCTTTTATTCGGTTCATAAAGGATGAAAAATGTGTCAACGAATTCTTATTTTGCGAGGACTTAGCAACTACGACCAAAGGCGAAGATATCTTCAATGTGGTGAACGAAAACATTTTGTTCTTCAAACTACAGTGGAAAAACTGTTGTCAGCGTTTGCACCGATGGCTGTCCTTCCATGCAGGGAAACAGAAAAGGATTCGTCACTCTTGTTCGTCAAGAAAATCCAAATGTATTAGTTGTTCACTGCATGATCCACAGAGAAGCTCTTGCCTTCAAATCTTTGCCAAAAGGTTTGATGTCTGTTCTGGATCAAGTGATTGAAGTTGTAAACTTCATCAAATCTCGACCGCTTGCATCCCGACTTTTTTCTCAGCTCTGTGCAGCAATGGATTCAGACTACAAATGCCTCCTGTATCATACCAACGTTCGTTGGCTCTCCAGGGGAAAAGTATTAAAGCGTGTCGTCCAACTCAAGGCTGAGCTGATTTCATTCTTGGAGGCTGAAAAAAAAGACTTTGGATTTTCTATTCATGACGAAATCTGGTGGGTTATGGTTACATTTCTCTCTGATTTATTTGACAAATTAAATTCATTGAACTTAAGTCTTCAAGGACCATCGGAAACAATCACCACTGCATCCTCAAAACTAAAGTCATTTGGTGAAAAATTGTCTTTGTGGCAAAGTAAGATCTCGAAAGGAGTCTTCGACTGCTTTCCTTCTTACAATGATTGTGCTTCAAACAAAGAAATTACCCCCGAAATTCTTGACACTTTGACACACCTGCAGTCAGCATTGCAGCATTACTTTCCAACAATTGGAAGTAATGAATATGGATGGATCAGCTATCCATTTGGAAACTATGAAGCTACAAATCTTACAACTGAAGAAGAGCAGCTCATTGATTTAAAAAACGATGTAGTTCTTAAGTCAAGTTTTGCCGAGAAAATCCTGGATAACAACAAAATATATCCAGCAATCAGTTTAAATGCAATCAAAATAATTCTTACATTTTCATCTTCATGGTTTTGTGAATTTGGATTTTCAGCACTGACTGAAATCAAGTCTAAAAAAAGAGAGAGCTTCTTTCAATAGATGATGAAATGCGAGTTTGTTTGTCGACTTTAGAGCCTCGGATAGATCTCATTTGCTCTCAAAAACAGGCACAACCTTCACATTAAAAGTAATGATTAAAAACTGGTAAATCTTTTTTTTTTCATTTTAAAACAACTGTTGCTCTTCGTGGTGTGCCGCGAAATTTTTTTTGTTTTTTTACTGTGCCGGCAGAGAAAAAAGGTTGAGAAACACTGTGTTAGAAGGAAATGCAACTGAAAGGGGTCAAAATCAAAATAAAGTAAGGCAATCAGGGGTAAGGGGCAAGCGATATAAACCCATATACAGACATACAAACCCATACATCTTATGCTTTGGTTGTGGGAGAAGGGGACATATTAGGAGACAGTGTCAACAGTTCAGCAGAGTTACAGAATTAACGGACAATAGTAGAGAGGTGTATACGGAAAGAGAGAGAGATACAAACAGTACAGTTAGACCATTCGGTAGTGGGATCAAAATAGGACAACATTGCACATGTGGGAAGCGGAAAGGATGGCATGCAAATAATGTTAGAATTATATAGATGTGATTTGGAAAGGTGAGGATGCGGAATATTAATTATTGCTCTTATCTATAACGATCATGTATGTTGATATAGAATTGGGTATAATTGTTGCATATAAGTATAGGTTAAGGCTCCTATATTATAGAAGATTCGTAAAGGCTAGAAAAGAAATTGAAAAAAAAATATATAGGTAGTAGAGAGTAGATGTGAAGATTTTGTACAATGTATTTTATTTTGTTTTGATTTGTTTGATTGTAATTAGTATATTAAATTCCATCCGTCAGGAATGGAATCATTATGATGATATTAAGAAGTGAACTATTTTATTGTGACATTTGGACACGAATTGTAGTAGATATGGAATTGCTAAATTGTGAGTGTACACAACAATGATTAGGGAACAGATATAGATTTGAATTGAATTATATGCGGGGAGTGGTGTTAACGAAATCTGCATGATTATATATAGATAGGTATAGAAATATGGATGTGTTAGTTTCATTATAACAATTATTATTATGATTTTACTGTCAAAATTGATGAATATAAAAGTCAAATGTTGTTGTGCATGATTTTGTTGCGTATTACATGATGGTTCTCTATGTTACAGAGAACTGAGATTATTTTAAACTTGGAATAGTCTGAGGATATATGTGGTGATTTGTATTTTGGACGTTCGATGAACATCGAACTTGTTAAACAAGGGGGGTGTCACGTGCGCATATTAGTGTAAATGTGAAATGGTGCGAATGCGTGCTGAAAGGAGGGAGATCGAAATGGAGACACAGAAACTAATGGTGTTTATATTGTTATGAATATTAAACTATTTCTAAACTAAGATGCTTACATTGAAGTTGATGTTTGTATTGTATTAACAAACGTAACACTACTCGAATTCTGTTGCTCTCATGAACTATGTGTGACAAACACATACTTCCCTGGCAAGGAATGCCACAAATTCTCGTGGCGGCACCCACGCTCAAAAAGGTGGCACCAGCTTGACCTCTGCATCACTCGAAGGGCGGATCTGTAAAGTGTTATCCACACCCGCTCATACCATAGTGCGGACTGCAGCTCAGACCATTCACTTGTGCTAAGCAAGATTAAACTAGCTCTCAAGAAGGCTTATACCTCCAATCAACCTGGAACTAGGCGAGTTAACGTCAACCATGTAGGAGATCCGGAGAAGTCTGCACTCTTTGGCGAGCTCTTGAACAGTTCAATTCCCTCGTTATGTGACGAAGAAGACATCTCCACTAGATGGGAAAAATTAAGAGACGTGATCTACAGCTCAGCAATTACCGCATTTGGACCTCAAAAGCACAAAAATGTAGACTGGTTTGAGGCGAATATAGCACAGATGGAACCTTGCATCGAGAAAAAGCGATCTGCACACCTTGCTCACAAGACAATGCCTAGTCCAAAATCTTTGCAAGCCTTCAAAGCTGCTAATAAAGAGGCAAAGCAAATGGCTAGAACATGTGCTAACAGCTTCTGAAGGGATACCTGCAACAGAATTCAAGAAAGTCTCTAAGTAGGAAATAGTAAAGCTCTGTTTGATGGCATTAAAGCGGCCCTGGGTCCAACAGTGTCTAAGCCTGCTCCCCTCCTATCAAAATCGGAGAAAAAATGCAGATCAAACAAAGCAGCTAGAACGATGGACAGAGCACTACCTCGATGTCTATGCCACACTGAATACAGTAGACGATGTCGCCCTGGCGTCCCTACCAGATCTCCCAGTATTGGAATGCCTAGATACCATTCCTAGCATTGATGATCAAAAAAAAAGCAATTAACTGCATGAAAAATAGAAAATCCCCAGGGAGTGATGGCATCCCAGTAGAGGTAGTTAAGGTCAACGATTCAGTCCTGCTCCCGAACTCTATAATCTCCTATGCCGCTGCTGGGAAGTAGGTCATGTCCCACGGGACATGCGTGACGCAAATATAGTCACAATATACAAAAACAAAGGGGATCGGAGTGACTGCAACAATTATAGGGGTATCTCTCTCCTCAGCATAGTTGGGAAAATCTTTGCTAGAGTGGCACTTTCCAAGCTGCAAGTGATAGCTTCTAGAGTCTACCCAGAATCTCAGTGCGGATTCAGGAGTGGCAGATTCACCGTAGACATGATATCCTCTCTTCGACTACTGCAGGAAACATTCAGAGAGAGAGACAGACCCCTGTACATCGTCTTTGTTGATCTGACTAAAGCCTTTGACATGGTCAGTAGAAGTGGCCTTTTCAAGCTCCTGAGGAAAATAGGTTGCCCTGCCAAACTACTGAAGTTCATTGAATGTTTTCACGAGGAAACGAAATGTACTGTCAAATATAATGGAGCCCAATCAGCACCTTTAGAGGTTAGCAGTGGTGTCAAGCAGGAATGTGTGCTCGCACCTACTCTGTTTGGCATATTCTTCTCTTGTCTACTACATTATTCTTTCAGCGACAGCAACGAAAGTGTATATCTCCACACAAGATCCTCTGGAAAACTATTCAATATATCAAGGCTGCGGGCAAAAACCAAGGTTAGGAGGATACTTATTAGGGAACTCTTGTATGCTGATGATGCAGCTATTGTAGCTGACTCTGATATTCAGCTCCAGACCCTGGTTGAAAATATATCTGCTGCTTGCCAGAAGTTCGGCTTAAATATTAGTCAAAGCAAGACCAAGAAACTGGTCCAAAACACTAATGCTGCTCCTCAAGTAAACATTAATGGTCAACCACTTGAAATTGTTGATCACTTTTGCTATCTTGGCTCCATCATATCCAACGATGCTCTACTGGATAAAGACATCAATAATAGGATAGCCAAAGCAATGGGCACCATGTCAAGGTTGCAGAAAAGAGTGTGGGACAACATATTGCTGACTAACAACACTATAGCCTTAGTCTACCGGACCTGCGTGATGAGCACTTTGCTATACGGAAGCGAAACATGGTCAACCTACTCATGGCAGGAAAAAAAAGCTGAATGTCTTCCACCTCCGTTGCCTAAGGCGGAACTTTAAAATAAGGTGGCAAGATAAGATAACCAATGAGGAAGTGCTACAAAGAGCAGGTTGCCAGGACATTCGCTCTGTTATCAGCAATAGACGCCTTGGCTGGCTTGGCCACGTTCGTAGAATGCCAGTAGGTCGACTCCCACAGGATATTCTGTATGGCGATCTAATAGAAGGCAGAAGAGCCGCTGGTCGCCCACTCTTACGTTATACAGATGTATGCAAACGGGACATGAAGCTCTTTAAAATCGACACCAGCAACTGGGAAGAGGTGGCACTGGATAGATCCACGAGGAGAAAGAGCATAAAGGAGGGGTCTTTGATTGCAGATGCCATACACAACAGAAGCAGAAAGAAGGGTGAAATTGCAACGGCGACTGGTGACTACATATGCCCAACCTGCGATCGCAGCAGTGGCGTAGCATCCATGGCGCGAAGGGGTTCAATGAACCCGGGCCCACGACCACTAGGGGCCCACAGCCTGTGGCCATAATAACAATTTCGCTAAGGGGCTCATTGCGCTTAGGCCAATGACTCTTGACCAGTTAAGGTCCACACGAGAACCATGAGATGAAGTGACGGGGTTGAAATGACCGGGAACGTAGTTAGCCCTGAGCGTGCATTTAAGGTGGCAATCGTTTCCATATCGTCCACATCTTCCCCCCCCCCAGTATGTTAACCATTGATAGTATTACAGGAATGGTGGGGGGAGGGGATGGAGAGATTTTTGTTAAGAAAATATTATTGAATGTACGGGGGGGGGAAGGGAAAAGGATGAATGGAGCGACAACAACAATTACGTTTGTCTATTTCGATACAGTTGTTAATTATTCAATTTTCTCAAAGCTTAATCGTTTTAAATGTTATTGTGCATTTAAGATATGTAAAATTAAATTCATTACTTTACACAATATACCTAGGTTTCTACTAATGCACCTATATCTGCAACTATGACCCTATAATTTAAGAACTCCAGCAGGTATATTACAATGAAGAGTGCATGTAATCATGAACAATATACAACCCCCCCCCCCCCAATAACCTTCACTGCTCAACAGTATTATATGGTCTGGACGTGGATACGTTAACCTGTTTGTCTTGTGTGTTACTGTAAACGAAAGTATAATCTGAAAAAAAAATAATATTATTATGAATGAGGAGACCAACTTAGGGAGCAGCCCCGCGTTACTCTGCCTCAACGTGGCACTCGCGTGGAAACGGCTCACAAGAGGAAGTGGCTAGGCGAAAGAGTAACAAACAGAACTCCTGTGGGAGTGCCCACGGGTCAGTGGCGTAGCTAAGGAGGGGGGAGGGAGGGGGAGCTTTTGAAAATCCCCCCGGGCCCCCACTTAGGGGGGGCCCCAAACGGGTGTCCAAACTTTGTTTGTAAATACATAAATTAATCTATTTGATTGACAAATAGTGTCAACAGGTGTCTTTTTTTTTCAACATTTATGGATTACATTTATAACAAAGACTAAATCTAGATCTAGGTCTATCAGTACGTTGACTTTGTTGACATTTTTTTTAAATATTTTTTTCCGACAGAGAAAAGTTAAAGTTAGTTTTACATTTTAAAATGCAAATCTTTAATAGATTTGTTGCCGATTTATTTTCCTTTCAAAAGAGATCAAACATGTGCTTGCAGCAAAAACTAAGAATATTAGGCTACTTTCTTTGTTGCCACGAACAGGGGCGTCTTTAGAAGTGCGCGGGGCCCTGGCAGAGTGTCATGTGCGGGGCTCTGAGCCGTAAGGATAAACTATATATACCGTACCACATCACGCTAACAGGCTAATCCGTATATAACCCTGTAACAATAACAAGACAGTATGTCCGAATTAACGATGTGGGTCTTCCTTATTTTTGTTACTAAACATAGCCATTGTTGGCTTACTATTGGTCGCGCTAAGTGCTATATATATATATATATATATATATATATATATATATATATACTGTATTGTAATTGTTCTGCATAAAGAAAATTCTTTCAACTTAAAAATGTTTAAAAATTACTCCCATGGCCATAGCCTATTGGGGAAAAAACACATAGGCGGAAGCAACCACTCCAAATATTTTATTTCGTATATATTAACATCGACATCCAATCGGATTTTATTAGGAAAATGTGTGGTGATCAAGTTTGTGACAATAAAATCTCCGATCTCTGGCCCCCCTCAAGCGCGGGTGCTGGGGTGGCTGCCCCACTTCCGACCCCCTAAGGCCGCTACAGGCCACGAATAAAACTGTATGATATACAGCGAATTCCAGTATAACAAATACAATAGTTATTCTTAATAATGCTAGAATTGTCAATTATTCGGTTTGACCAGGGTGGGACTACAAAACAGAGTGACGCATTGGTTATACCTATGATAACGCAGCCACAATGAGTGGCCGTCTGTCTGGCCTATGTAAACGTCTGTTAGGTATAAAGCCAAAGCCTTTTGCTTTCGCACAAAACATTAACAATAAATAAATTGAAACCCGTTCATGCTTTCTGCAAAATGATGAGGAACGGACGAAGCTGATCACACAGTCCAACGAAAAAGCAAAAGATGGTAGTGAATACTATGGATTTCCTGTAATCAAAGCAACCAGAAGAAAGAAAAGACTGTATGGGAAGTTGAGTTATAATGTAGGACTGTCAATTTGAACTGCAATTCAAACGTATTTCGACAGAAGTGCTGGACAGATTTCAAATGGGGATGAAGGACAGACTTCAAAGGCTAGAAAAAATGGATTCCTTTCAGTTTCTTCTTGAACCAAGCAACGCTTATGACAAATTGTGTTACTTTTTCCTGTTTGTATGATGAAATAAATGACAAATCGCTTGTTCAATGATGTCATTGATGTACGAGCAGTTTTGATCAACAAACCAGTAATACGATCCACAATAGACATACTGCGGAAACGGGCTTCATATGGTTATAACGTGTGCTCAAACCTTGCAACCTCCTCCAAATGCCGCTAACTCAGGCCACTTCCATTGCGTCACTCTCAAAGCTCAAGTTCATCAAAAACTATCCCAGGAGCACAATGACGCAAGAAAGGCTTATCAAGGCTTTAATGTTAGTGAAGTCACAAATACTAGAAAGTATCGATGTATATAATGTTAGAGATGTCTTTGCTGCACGACGTGAAGCGATATGAATTGAGATTTGTCACTTGTGCATTATTTAGCTAATAAACAACGGTATTATTCATTAAAAGAGTCTTAATGATTTTTTTTTTGTTAAGTTTACTTCGATATACTGAACCAATTTGATCTTGTGCTTGTATTTTTTTGCGTACATTATGTCATGTCATATGTCGAATGTCAAAATGCAAGGGGCCCCCAAAGAGTTCGATCCCCCCGGGCCCCCGAATCCCTAGCTACGCCCCTGCCACGGGTGGACGAGAGTTCACCTCTTGCACGGCGCGGAGTAGCACGAAAGCTCCCAAAACCCTGTCACAAATCCATGCGCCGTTTCTCAAGGGAACATTACAACAATGGCGTATCCCGCACGGTTAGCTTGGCATAACGAAGGAAAATGGTGTCGGCCCCGGTATCACCTGGCCTTCGGCCATGATTTCTAGTCTATGCGTCCGAAGTGTCAGTGGTATTGGAAACAGCAATGCCCCATAGACATTGACAGACAGACCTGTGAGGTCCGCAGGTTTTTTTTTTTTTTTACTGTTTGATATTTGTTCTCGGACGGATTCAGACAGGTTTTTTTTTTTCAACTTAGAGCTCGAAGAGCCTTCGGCTCAGCTCTTAGACTATCCAGCGGTTTATAATAAGATCTACAAGACTATATTGATCATGCAATAGAGCCTTTCTCTGACCAATACTTTGTATTTACTTGAAACTTGATTCCTATCCCTTAAATAAAGTCAATACCAATATATTTATGCAAAAACATCAGAAAATCAGAACATTGAAATTTAACAGGAGATCAAAGCCCCACAGATTCAAAAAAAGATTATGGACCTGTTGCACAATGCAATGCTGGCAAAAATACCTGTACTTTAGACATCCATTCAGCACCATTTGTCACCTTCATTAGTGGTTGCACTCAACACGTATAAAAGTGAATCAAATTATTTTTTTTAATGCTTTTCAGTGATATCCGATGACGGAACAATATCCAAAGATAGCAATTAGGTCATTACTAGGTTTTCCTACTGGTGAGAATAAAAAAAATGCAGAATTGGCCGAACAAATGATAAAAGTAATTTTTAAAATCCCCATTTATCTTTAAATAAACTATGAGGCTAGAGCTATGATGGTGCTTCCAATATGACTGCATACTAGAATATGTGACCCATTGTTTCATCAAAAGATGACGCTAGCTCATTGAGAAGTAGATTCACAGGTAGGTATCTTACTTTCCTATTTTGAGGGCCAGAATAATGTTAATAAATAAATATTCCTTCCATCTATTTACTGTTAAATAATAGACGTAGAATTAGATACTGGTTTTAGTGTTTTAGGAATGTCAATGTGTAGAATGGGAAATAGAACTCATAAAACATTACTTTATATATTTGAAACTCCCTTAACTCGTTTGATTCTGTTTAAAAAAATGTACAAAAATATAAACATTTAATTCGTGTTGCAGTTCTACTTCAAACATAATAAGGTTATTAAAAAGCTTCTCTACTTGTATTAGAATGTCTTTTGGTAAATGTACCGATACATTCGTATTACTCAATTGTTTTGTTACATATTACAGTCGTCTTGTTGAGGGAGGGGGGCCCACCAATATATACTTGAACCCGGGCCCACGGGTGCCTTGCTACGCCACTGGATCGCAGCTGTGTATATAGGATCGGCCTCTTTAGTCACATAAAAGCTTGCAAGGGGAAAAGATCGTCTCTCGAGACGTAAAATGTCACAGACTTTCACATTATTTAAAACAATATTCATCTGCGAACATGCTTATTTTTTTTATTTGAATATTACTACGTGTTAGAACAGGTGGATGCTTATTAACTGTAATTTGTCAGCAGTCACAATGATAACATATGCTAAGCTAGTTCCGTGGTTTCAGAACATTATGCACGGAAGTGGACAGTTATTTATCTCACATTAAGTACCACTATATACTGCTGAAAATGATGCGATGTAAAAGGAAACAAAAGACAAAGAAAAATCATTCTTAAAAATAGTTCAACAAATCGCTCTTGACATCGGACGATTCCCGAATTAATCATTATACGTTTTTGTAGATCAACATCAGCGTCGACTACATATCTTGATTGTTTTGGCCTTACGCCAGTGTTACTAAAGTAGTGTGAGTCCAGCGTTACCCTCAGTAAGACTTAGTTATATTTCAAATACTCAACACCGCACTGGCGCCTTAACAATGTATAGAATTTATAATACTTAAAGTTTTCAGATTGCTTAGACAAGGGGCTCTCAACCTGGGGTCGCGACCCCTTTGGGGTCGATTGACGATTTGCCAGGGATCGCCAAAGACCATCCAAAAAATGAATTAATTTGTATATTCTTATATTGCTGTGTGTCTGTGCGGGGGGGGGGGGCCGCGGCAGAGTTGAGAATTATGATAAGGGGTCGCCCAGCTTAAAAGGTTAAGAACCGCTGGCTTAGACCATTTCCATTCCATCGTGTTTCAATGCGGACTAGAACCTTGATTTTGTAATTTTTTATTTCTTTTGCCACTTCGTTTTATCTGCCACTATCATAAAAGGTTATGATGTTCCAGGTCCCAATCCTGGTTGAAGTCTTGTTCGTCTTAAGGTTTGCCGGTGTGGCAGTGGCGTAGCTAGGGTGTTTGAAGCCGCGTGCGCAGTTCATCATGATGCTCCCCCCCCCCCCCCAACAATAAAAAAACACCATTATAAACAGACCCATAACCAGTGCATTGAACAATGAGACACAAAGATAAAGGCACATTCCTCGTCCCATATGCTAGGACAAATCTGTGCAAATGCTCTTTCTTCCCTAGTGCCATTAGAGCATGGAATGGTTTGCCTGAGCTAGCCAGGAAAACCAGTGACTTGGCAGAATTTAAGTCACTGGTAAATATGCATAACTGAATGCATGACGCGTAGGACGTAATCATCTTCTTTTTTGAAGTAACGTCTGTATTATATAAGATAAGATGATAAGAGATAACATGAAGTAGGGCTGAAAAAAAGTGTTAAAGTGCGTTGCCTTCAGCGATTTAAACGCCTCTCTCTGGTCTCTGCTACAACTTGATTCTAGCAGGTGTAAAGCTTTTTTTTTAACATGAAATTAAAAAAACAATAGACATAACAAATTACCAAAACAAAAAAACATCATGACTGTGTTTATGTAAGTACAATGTGTGGTTTTACAGAGAAAATTTGTCCTCATTTTGATGCCCCTCACCACTTGTTGTTGCCCTGTGTGGCCACTCCACCCACACATTGCTACCTACACCACTGCGGCGTCCTAGCTTCCAGAGGACTTTCACTTCTACACGTCATAGTCTCTTTCGTAAAGGAATCTTCCTGGCCAAGTTCTGGTTGGTTTAACGTATTGGCGTTTCTGTAGCAATAGTTTAGTGATGTGAGGTTGTCAACCTAACGATCACCTCTTTTCCTTTACTTGGCTTGTGACCGGCAAGATACCCTATAAGTATAGGGCAGGGGTCTCAAACACGCGGCCTGCGGGCCGCATGTGGCCCGCGAAACTATTTTGTGCGGTCCGCGACCACGTCAACAAATAAAAAAAAATTGATAAAGTTTTCAATTCAAGGACTGAAAGCTTGTATTGGCAGGTGTGGGCAACCGTGGGAAAAACTTGTTTCAGTGCGTACGAACGGTGCACCAATAATGTGTTCAGGGAAGGTTGGTTTTGTTGGATTAATGGTTACCTGTTACCTATCCCTTAGTCTGGTGGACCGTCGGGGCACCAAGCAAGACCTGAAGGCCGTCTTTCTCCATTCCTCTCTATTCTCTGCCCTGATTAGAATTTCTTTCATTGATAGGCCCGTCCATTCTTTAATGTTGTCTTCCCAACGCTTTCTCTGTCTGCCTCTTCTTCTTTTTCCTGGTACTGTTCCCTGGAGGAAGGTCTTTGCGAGCCCTGATGATCTTGTTATATGGCCATACATTTTGAGCTTGCGTTTTTTCACAGTAGTTAGCAGGTCATCATGGATTAATGGTAGAGAAATGGAATCAGCTCAGCATGGCGGGACCTTTTGCAACGATACACTGCATTCTGCAACAAGAAGCACTCTATGGCAGCTGTTTTGTGCCCTGTAGTTGTGTGCATTGAGATGTTGCGTGATGTCAGTAAGAAAAGCAAGATCTGACAAATACTTTGGGTCACTGAGCTGAGGTATGTCTCTTGTCAGGGCACAAAACAGCTGGTTACCTAATGTTTTACCGCATCAAATCATTCAGATGCAAGCTGACAGCTGGCAGATGCAAACCTGGCTCATATTCCTTTTCTATAGAGCATATCGGTTGAACCACGGCGCCTGAAAGACTACTTAGACATCCTTTCCAGACTACTGGAAGATTTCGAACACCGCTTTCAGCAATTCACTGCTCTCGAAACACAGTTTTTCCTTGTTGCAACTACGTTCGCAGTTGACGTGAAAAACGTTACAGAGGAAGTCCAGGTGGAACTACAGTTTCTGCTTTTTTTTATTATTGACAGAGATAACGTCAACCTATTTTAGTAAACTAAACTGCCTGTGTATGTAATAAACTACACTAAATGTAATTAATAATTATAAAAAACTTTATTTTAGCATTAGACTGCAGTGACAGTAGTGTTCGTAAAATTTAATGAAAAAACATTTTCTTTTCGTGGTGCGGCCCGCTGACTGGTTGTTACTTTCTACTGCGGCCCACATGCTGATATGAGTTTGAGACCCCTGGTATAGGGTGTGCCCAGGCGGAGTTATAGATAAGATACACATTATATTAGAAATATTTTTTCTC
Source organism: Biomphalaria straminea (assembly GCA_021533235.1). Classification (NCBI taxonomy): domain Eukaryota; kingdom Metazoa; phylum Mollusca; class Gastropoda; family Planorbidae; genus Biomphalaria; species Biomphalaria straminea. The sequence continues at coordinate 73,695 of JADKLZ010038033.1, forward strand.
GCATAAAATGTTGCGGACAGACAGTGGTTTAACTTTTAAAGGATACTAGACAAATATTACCCGCGGATCTTAATTTGCGTATCACTGTCGATATAGGCTTTGAGAGTGTTTTGGAAACAATTAAACGAATTAATAATGCTATAAAAAACGTGAATGTGTAAATATACAAATTGTATAAAAAAAGCTATCAAAAGAGCTAATCAACTTACATCCATTTTTTTAAATAAAACATTTTCTTGTGCGTCTGCATATATTTGATTAAAATTTGAAATGAATAGAATTAATTTTGTATGTTCATGTGTTAAAGTCATAGACATATATAAAAATAGACTGGAAAAAAGGAAGTAACTTTATATAACTAGAAAACATGTATATCTATTGTATTCGGATTTCCGAATTATGAAAATTTTAAACATCTCATGATCTTCAGGCTTAGAGATTAAACAAAACTCATAGACATAAATAAAGTACACACAAACGCAATTCACAAATTATCATTCCATAAAACTCTCTTACTGGCCAGTCTATATTTATTTATGTCTATGGTTAAAGTATAAAGTAGATCTTGAGTTAGACATAGATCTAGATCCAGAATAATCTAGAGGTTAGAGTTCATTCGCTCTGCGCATGCATGACCTTTTTTTTATTAGATGTACTCCATTCATGAACACGGCTTCGCAGCTTTAACGAACGATTGTATGAAAAAGGCTTCAGAAAACAAATTTGAATGTTCATTTTATTAAAACATGAAATGAATGTACTATAATTAGATTGTTCATGTGTTAAAGCATAAAACTAGATCTAGATTTCCGTAGAGAAATTATATCATCATAGAGTTGAATTAGAGTTTTAGACCTAAAATAGGAAAGATGTGTAACCATAGACATAAATAAATATAGAATGGAAAAAGGAAGTAAATTCATGTAACTTGAAAACATGTATATCTATTGAATTCGGATTTCCGAATTATGAAAATTTTAATTAAAAAATGCATGATCTTCAGTCTTAGAGATTCAACAAAATAAATTTTTAGACATAAAATAAAGTACACACAATTGCAATTTACATTTTTTTGCTTCATAAAACTCTCTTATTGGTCAGTCTATATTTATTTATATCTATTTGTGTAACATTATGGTATTGTTCGTCTGTAAATCTGAATTCGCAGTTATAAGTATCGAATTTATGTAAAAAAATGGTTTTGAAAAAAAAATTGAAGGTTAATTTTATTTAATAAAGAAATCAATGAACCTTCTTTTGTATTTTCAAGTGCAAAAGTAAAACACTATAAGTGCAAAATGTAGTTCTTAACATTAGATCTAGATGTAAATCTTTTTGATCTTTTCTCATGTCAACATTGTAAACAAAGCCTAGATCCATAAAATACTATAGCTGTAATAGAGTTGATCAATTTTTTATTGAGGGTCTTGAGTTGGTTTTAGGGCTACAATACATAACCTACGGTCTATGTTAGTACCCAAGGAACATTTCTGCCATGTTTTATAAAGATTGGTCAAACGGTTTTGATTTCCATTCCGCTCGTACAAGCATACGCCATACTTTCTACTTTATAGTATAGATAAAAAAAATCGTCTCACAATAACAATTTTCTTGGATTAGAGCATAGAATGGGTTGCCTGAGCCAGGCAGAAAAACCAGTAACTTGGCAGAATTTAAGTCATTGGTTAGTAGGCATGAATACATGTACGACCCATAGGACGTAATCATCTTTTTTTAAGTAACGTCTGTATTTTATAGGTTAACGTATACTGTATTGTTAAGTAAGATATTATTCAACGTTAATTATGCTTATCGTATATATTTTAAAAGTAATATGTGTTGACTAATACCAAAGTATTTTATGTTTTGACTAATACCAAAGTAGTATATGTAATCACTTATACCAAAGTATTATATGTGTTGACTAATACCAAAGTATTATTTGTGTTGACAAATACCAAAGTATTATATGTGTTGACTAATACCAAAGTATTATATGTTTTGACTTATACCAAAGTATTATATGTGTTGACAAATACCAAAGTATTATATGTGTTGACTAATACCAAAGTATTATATGTAATCACT
>JADKLZ010038033.1:75792-87792 GCA_021533235.1 Biomphalaria straminea
AAGTATTATATGTGTTGACTAATACCAAAGTATTATATGTAATCACTTATACCAAAGTATTATATGTATACCTAATACCAAAGTATTATATGTGTTGACTAATACCAAAGTATGTCTATCTTTCAGCTTGAATATGGACACCGAATTGGTTGGGAACATGCTTAGCAAACTTAAAAACGTTTTACAGAAAAAGACGTAGAACCAATAGAAGTACATCATCAATTTTATGGCATTTCATGTTTACAAGTCTGAGAAGCCTAACAGAAAATAAAAATAAATAAACATGTGACACACAAAACGAAAAAAAAACGCATTGAATTATGTTGTTGATTTTAGATAGATAAAATCTAATCTTGTATTTTTTTTTCATACAACATACAGAGAACGTATATAATATAAATTTTATAAATTTATAAGCAATAAAACATATTTAAGTATAATTACTATTGGTATATTCCGGATTCTTCCATGTAGCCAACGAGCTAATAATTCTTTCCTTTCGCTGATATACATCAACTGTTATAGCTCTAAAAGAATCTTTTGAACCTTTTATTGTTTTTAAGATCAGCGTCCTAGCATGTTCCTGGGTGCATGGGTTTTTAATTGAATAAATGAAAGACGGTAAAAAAAAAATTCTCTCTAAATGATTATATATATACATATATAGGCCTTCTAGAAGGCGATTTCAAAAAGTATTTGACGTTTCGTAATGTTGCACATATATAAGCCAAAACGCATGATAAAATAAGATTTTTAATTTCTCTTCTAGTTCTTGAGATCTAAATGTTACAGGCGGGCATAACATTAAAAGTGGCTTTTCACGGGGACCGGTAAAAAAAATTCTAAAAACTATATTGATATATAAAGGCCTTCCTTTTAACTTTCAATTACAGTACATGTATAAAAAGATTTATATAAATGTTAAACAGACTACATCTATATATGTCTTCACAATCGTCTACACGGTATTTCAAATAATACTTTTAAATAAAATAGTCCTATTTCAAAGGTCATTAACCAACAGAAATGAGAAAAAGAGAGAGGAAGAGAAAGAAAGAGATTTAGAGAAGGAAAGGGGAAAAAAGACAATAAAAAATTAGAATATTTATCTTTCATCTTTCATCTTTCAAAGTATGAGGCACATTCCTCTTTCCATTTGCTATGACAAATTTCATGGAATGGGTTGCCTGAGCTAGCGAGGAAATTGGCAGAATTTAGGTCATTGGTTAATATGCATGACTAAATGCATGAAGCGTTGGACGTAATCATCTTGTTTTTTTTTTTTTTTTTGGTAACACTTTTGAAGACCATTGGCAATATCTCTAAATATAACAAACATTAGTCATTTCTTTGTGCTGTTGCATGTGCTGAACGTTAAATACAAAGTAAACAAGAGATAATAGTTTATATTTGGTTTAAACCTTGTTTTAGACGATATATATATTGCAATTTTAAAATCAACACTTAACAAAATACCAAATAAACAAGGTTACAAAAAACATTCTGTGGGGAAACACAAGCTAAAATTTGGCTCCGAAGTGGTCCTCCTAGGCAAGTAAAAAAGTCAGGTTTCAATATTTTCATAACGAACATCAGAATGAAATTATATCAAAGACAAATGACAGAGAAGAATGGAGAAAGAAGGTTGATGTTTGGTGCCTCAGCGGTTCAGAAGACCAAATAATAGGTGAAATTTAAATTTAGAACCAGGTCTAACTGATGTCTTATAACGTATACATAGTTAATCTTATTCTTTTGTAAATGATCAATCTTTTATTCAAAGCCGCAAGCAAAAAAAAAACATTGCCATGAAAAAAATATATTTAAAAAAAAATATCTCTCTGGTTGCATGGCTCTGCAGTTTACTCGATAATATGAAAACCTATTTACAATTGTTGTTTTAATTATGTCCAACTTATATGCATACTAAATAGATTTGTGTGTGTGTGTGTGTAAATGTCATTGTTAGTGTGACAGAAAAAAAACTTACGTAACGTAGCAATACAAATGTAATGAAAAAAAATTGCCAAAAAAACCCCCATTTAAATGAATATTGATATAACTTCAGTGGCGGACTGAAGTGGTTATTGTGTGAGACCCACTAAAACACGGACTAAGGCTAGTCACACAGGTCAACGGCTGTAATGAGTATGACCCATGTTGTGGTCATGTGATCTAGAGCCTTGACGAACTAGAGGCAGTGTGTTAGAAGGAGACAGTACAGTCCAGCACCTCAAGCAGTAAGGACTGTGTGTTACTGAGTCCTTAAAAATGTAGCTGTACTAGTTAGAAGTAGACAGGGCTAGAGGAACTTCTGATGTTAGTTAAACGGAGGAATTCCAGCTACCGTCGCCTCAGCGTGGCGCCTCCGTGGAAACGTCCATACAGGGAAGTGGATAGGCTAAGAACGGTAGCACACATAGCTATCAGTGAGCTACCACACGTATCCTCGAGAGAGGATACAATACACGTGGTAGGGATGTAAGAAAGGCTCGCTAACCAGTCCGAAACCCCCACCGATCCGTTCCCTAACGGGGGCCATACGGGTGGTGATGGACCTTTGCACGGGTTCGGTGGGACAATATAGGCATATGGAGGCCCCCCCGTGGGCTCGGCCTCCGGGGCACTCGTGCGGGCTCAAGGAGCTGTGTCCTACGACCAAACGGGTGTGATTCTTGATCACCTAGTTGCAGGGGGACTCCAGATAGAGAGGTCGGTGAAGAGCCAATCTCTCATCCTGGCCATGAGATAAAAGCCTTTCTCTGGTCACATGGTTCATTAAAGGTACGAAGTCTCGAACCATTTTGGACATTTGACAAGGTGTTAGTTAAGCAGTTCTATCGTGTTAAAGCATTTGAAGTTGATGTAACCAATTATGTTTATTGGCTGTTGTTAAGGTATTTGGAATTAAACCGCCACTTTGTTATTGAAGCTATTGTTTTCAAGTTCTTGTGTTAGATGTGCTGTTGTGTTTTTAAGTAGAGTTTGCAGAATGCCTGATAGAGAAGATCGTAACAATGTGTAAAATATATGGTAGATAATCATCAACCCTTTTTTACTATTAATAATGAATTGTTGTAAAAGTGGTTTATTTTTATGAAAAAACTACTTACAGGGCGCCAAAACTAGAAGAGATACGAAAAATATTATTTCATCATTAAATGCGGCTTGAAAAGTTTAGGTGCAACGGCTACTTTTAGTTTTCTAAAAGCAAACCGTTTAATTTATAAAATTAATTATGCAAGCGATTTTTTAGTAACAAAACACCAATTATAAAACAATTACGTGAATGTAAGGAAGGAAATGTTACAATAAGAAGTGCTCATACCACAATACCATATCACGCACATTTTTTAAAATGAACAATAGCAGCTACTTTCGTGTACTAGCGTAAAGCCCGGTTATGACATGATTCTAAACTAATTTGTTAAACTATTTAAAAAATCTGATTAAAAAAAAAAATTGTTTAGTGCCCCCATTAGAATGAAAGAAGCATATTTTTGTGCGTTTTGTCTGTTGGTTGGTCTGTCCGTCACGGTAAGATAAAAAAAACCACTAAAGGCTTTTGAAAATATGATTTAACCTTTACTGTTCCTTCAGAAATATTGCGATAGTTTAAGTATCTATTATAGATTGTTCCGGATGTTTATGTCTAGATCTACATTGAAATGTTATAATAAACTAAAACTAATCTTCTATTTTTAAATTTAATATTGCATTCATTCTATAGATCATCTTGGCTTTTTTAGTGGCCCCCGTAAGGGGAAAAAGCCGCTATTAGGTTTGTGCAAAATGTCCGTCTGTCCGTCTGTCACACTCAGGGTGCCAAAACTAGAAGAGATACGAAAAATATTATTTCACCATTAAATGCGGCTTGAAAAGTTTAGGTGCATCGGCTACTTTTAGTTTTCTAAAAGCAAACCGTTTAATTTATAAAATTAATTATGCAAGCGATTTTTTTAGTAACAAAACACCAATTATAAAACAATTACGTAAATGTAAGGGAGGAAATGTTACTATAAGAAATGCTCTTGGCATGTGGATATCATGCACATTTTTTTAAATGAACTTTTAGCAGCGGCTTTCGTGTACTAGCGTAAAGCCCGGAAATGACATAATTCTAAACTAATTTCTTAATTTTTTAAAAAAATCAGATTTTAAAAAAAAAATTGTTTAGTGCCCCAATTAGAATAAAACAAGCATATTTTTGTGCGTTTTGTCTGTTAGTTGGTCTGTCCGTCACGGTTACAAAAAAATACTAAAGGCTTTTGAAAATATGATTTAACCTTTACTGTTCTTTTAGAAATATTGCGATAGTTTAAGGATGGGAGCATACAGGAATTGAGCCAGGGACTTAGAAGGAACATCCGAAACATCTTGCGAATAGGCGGATCTGACAGGGATCCGACTTCGACGGGGGCCGCCTCTGAGTTTGTGTATCTTGTTTAATTTATAAATACATTATTTGTTTCAAACGTCTGTAAAAGTTTTGATTTTAACATACCTTATAATCTTTAAAATGCACAATTTTCCATCGCAAAGAAAAAACACTTAGCTTTGTACATGTCTTCAGTAACAAAAAGAGTTAAATCTCAAGTTTAAATGTCTATGTATACTTAAATATTGTGTTTTTATAAAACATTTGTTGCATTTATATAACTTTTAAAGTTTGTATTATGTATATTAAATTATTTTTATATTTTTTAAATTTACAGCTCAATGTTGAACACACAAGAGGCGCAAAGAAGTCATATGATGTCAACTTCTCCTAGACAAGCACATTTCTCACAAGAGATATTTACTCATGCTTATTTTACACAAGAAATGACAGTGCCTCATATAGAGGGACAATTTTCAGAAAAAAAATTAATGCGTCACGTAGAGTCAAATATTTTACAAGCAACAGTTTCACAGAAAATGTCTGTGCCTGTACAGTCTCACTTTTCACCACCAATGTCTGGTCCTCTTTTCCAGATGTCGTTGCCTCATTTGCAAGGAAACGTTGCTCAACAGATGCCAATGAATCCTGTACAGACAAACATTGGACCTCAGATGTTATTACCTCATGTGCAGCCTCACTATGCACATCAGAAAATAAATCTTTCTGTAAAGAGGTTAGCGCGAAATTTCCCGACAAAATAGCGCATACTCATATATGATGTGTATAAATTACCTGATTATTAGCAATTTATTGTCCTGGGTAGCATTTTTGTTGATGTCACTATTTTTTTAAATATTAACATATATGAAATTATGCCATATTGGCAGAGAACGAGAGTACTTTACATTTTATACCATTCCCCTTTTTCATCTTTGATTTAATGCAAAATTTGCTAAAAACAGGATTTTGAAATGTGGTGACCCGACAAAATAGGATAGGAAAATACGAAAGTACGTTATACTATAATCTGAAATCCGAGGCATCTTTTTTGATCTAAACAGGGCTGCGCATAGTGTGATGTTAGATTTTGAGAAGGCAAGTCAAAATGCAGTTAGCACAGTATTCCAAGCGACCAGAATTGTCGGTTGTCTATTCCATCTTGGACAAAGTCTCTGACGTAAAGTACAAGATGAAAATCTTACAGCTACATACCGGGAAGTTAAAAATGTACGCATGTTTGTCAAGATGCTGTCAGCCCTTTCATTGGTTCCACCTGGCGATGCCAATACTGCCTTTGAAGAATTAAATGAAGCTCGGCCAGATGTTGTAGGGAATATAGCATTATGGAATGTTAGAGATCGTGTACAGGACAATCTACCACGAACAAATAATTCAGTGGAGGGATGGCACCATGCATTTCAACTGTCTATTGACGCTCATCACCCTAATGAGTACAAGTTAATGTCTCACTTCCTCAAAGAACAGGAGAACACTGAGAACAAGATTCTGAGGTATAATGCTGGAGAATGAAGTAAAGCAGCAAGCAAGACAAAGTACCTCCAACTAAACAGACGACTTGAAGTTATATTGCCAGTGTATGGAAACAAGCCAGTGTTGGACTTTCTACGTGACATTTCCTACAATTTAATTTTGTGAAAGTTTGTGTGTGTGAGAGTGTAAATTTGACAAGTATCTTGGCGTATTTTCAAAGTACACTTTTATAGTATAAATAAATATTACATTTCGAGATTATTCATTTTACCTTATTATGATTTTTATGTTTATCTAAAGTGTTTCCTGCGAAATGACTAAAAAATTACGATAAAATTAAACCAAAAAAAAAATATTGGCTCTATTCTTATTTTACGAAATCTAAAGTATTTCTTTCAAAATGACTAGAATATATTCTGCGCTATTTTGTCGGCGCTATTTTGTCCGCGCTATTTTGTCGGCGCTATTTTGTCCGCGCTATTTTGTCCGCGCTATTTTGTCGGCGCTATTTTGACCGCGCTATTTTGACGGGGTACCGAACCTAGGCCACGTTAAAAATAGAACAGATGAAAAGTGGACACACTAGAAGGAGACAACCCATGTTTTGGAAACTAAAAATAGGGAATAGTGAGATTTGCCGTCGTAAACCATTACCAGAGAAAGCCGAACATATCATTTAAATTTTTTATACTCTATCGAGAGGCCTAACAAGGCAATAGACCCCAAAGCCCCTCCCCTTTCGCACAGCGAAAAAAAAAAACTAAATGAAGAGCTACCGGATTTGGAAACCAATACACTGGCACAAATACTGTCAAATCTGGAAACCGCAATGCAGATCTAGGACTATTTATCTCAACCTTACAACATGAGAATGGAAAAGAATAAGAAAAAAAAATTATTTCAGTGAGCTTGAAGCCCCCTCCCAAAGCCTAAACCTATGTCACTACTTTAATTTCTTATCATCAAGGGAGTTATTGACACATATGATGTCCGCCGATGACACCGTCTTGTTGACTTAACTTGAACAATACCAATGACCGTCTCAGTGGATACGCCGTGATGCAGTTGGCTATTGTTTTATTCCAAAAAAGACGCCGCAGCTTATATCAACAAACCAAAACGTTTCAGCGCGTTCTTTATAATCTCATCAAACATACATACATACTTTTTCATCTAATTTTATTGGAATTAAACTCGACTTTTGTTCAATAAAATGTATTTTAGTTTAATTTAGTTTCTTTTTTATTTCTTCTTCCTCAGTCTCACCTAATTGTGTGCTGTTCCAGACCATTTTTATCACTTACTTATACAACACTTCTTTGTTGTTGTTTTAAATCTGTATAGCATTTCTCTCACCTCAAAACAACTAAATCACAGGTTCTCAAATTTTTTGACATGGGGAACCTTTTATATAATCAAAACGTGCAAAAAAGCAACATAAATTCAATATATATTAGTTAAAAATGTTTTTTTTTTTAAATTACTTGCTTGGATGAGGTAAATGAACACAAATTTCGAGTCAGTTTCTTTTATTTCTGATGAGGCTCATTACGGCAATCAATTCCTGCTCTACCAAAAAAAAAAGACTGGAAATCATTCAACAATTTTTTTCAGAATGACTCATAATGCAGGTTAATAATTTAAAATACTTTTATTGAATCAAAATTGGTTGGATTCTTATGTAATCATTGATTTAAGTTCCTCATTTGCAGATACTTCAAAAAGCTGCTCCTGCATGTTTTCATTTATGATTAGGAACTGAAAAAGAGATTATTATTTGGTAATATCTAAGTAACGAATGTGTTCAAATGTTTGGTTTAGTACGTCATAGAATAGTATGTAATAGAAATATTACAAAGTAGTTATATCCCTAGAGGTACGCGGACAACAGTTTGAAAAAAAAAGATCAATGCTAGACCAGGGAGATGGAGAGCCTAGATAGAGAGACACCCAAAATTGGCCTCCGCATAAACTTGGATAAGACAAAAATTTTGCTAGTGGGATATAAGGCAAAAGGTGCCCATGTCAGACTTAGCGAGTCAAGGCTTGAAGAGTTGGACAAGTTCACTTACCTTGGCAGCATCATAACAAATGATGGGGATGCATACCATGATGTAGTGTGCCGAATAGGAAAGGCAGGGAGCATTTTCCAAAGGCTGCAGCCTTTTTGGACAATCCAAGCCATTGGACTCGAGACAAAAATGCACCTTCTCAACACAATTGTCATTCCAACTGCAACATATGCATGTGAGACATGGAAATCATCTGTCAAAATTGAGAAGAGGCTAAATGTGGCTCAACAAAAATGGCTGAGACGGATTACGAGAGTCAGTTACACAGATCGGGTCTCAAACAAGGAAATCCTATGCCGAACTAGGAGTCGAACACTCAGTGAGGTTGTGAAGGAACGTCGCATGAGGTTTGCGGGACATATTCTACGACAAAATGAACTACGCATACCAAGAATTGCGATGACATGGAGGCCAATACGAGGAAAACGCAAACAGGGAGTCCTCGTATAACTTGGCGTCATACCTTCATGGAGGACCTCAGAACATTGGACACCAGATCGGAGGAGGCTTCAGACATTGCCAATGACAGATCTTTATGGAGACAGCTTGCCGCCCAATGCGCCGAACGGCGCGGGAGGACCTAAGTCTAAGTAAGTAAGACCAGGGATGTCAAACTACGCCCCCGGGATAACTCCGGACAGCGAAAAGTCTTAATCCCTTCCGCTATATATTTAATCTTTAAACAAATCAAAATTTTTTTATCACACAATGTAAAAATTCTAGTTTATAATACGAGTTGGACCCTTGGAGTAGTGAAATAAACTTCAATGATTCACTCCTGGTAGTAGCCTAAGATTTCAAAATGTAGGCTTGCGGTAAATGTTCTTTCAACATGGGATTTTAACGACAAATCCCTGTATCTAATTTACAGAAAAACCGAATAGGTTTATGATTAATATGCGGACACATATCATTTTTAAACTTAATGACAGTCTATACTAATATGACCAATGATGAAAGAAAAAAAAAGCCGAATATCTTTAGATTAAATTAACTCAGCCATTTTTTTAATGTTTAAACCCCTCAAAATGTTATTACAATTGCAGGGTATATTATAGTGTACAATGTTGCAAAATGTACTATCTAGACTTAAGGAATATTACAGAAAAACTGTCTAAGAAAAACAAAAAACTATGATAGCTAGATCTAATAGATCTAAATCAATAGACAATTTTTATAAAGGTTAGTCTCAAAGATGAGCAAATAAATTTTTGGGTATTAAAATTTTAAATCAGTAATCGTAATATATTTGCAATTCAAAAACTTTTCACAAATTTTGTTAAGTAATGTTTTATAGCATTCTCTCTCTCTCTCTCTTTTTTCTCACTCTCACTTTCTCTGTCTATCTCTTTTTCGTTCTCTTTCTGTCTTTTTTCTCTTTAACTCTCTCTTTCTCTCTCTTCTATCTCCCTTTCCTAGCTCTCTTTCGTTCCTCTCACATTTTTTTCACATTTTCTTTTTGTAACTTTCTTTTCATGTTTTTTTAACTTTCTCGCTTCAGAAAATATTCAGTCGATACAAACTTTGTTTTTCTTGGTATTAAATTTGAAATCAGTATCGTAATACATTTGCAGTTGAAAAACCATTTTTACAAATGTTCTGTATGCTGATGACTCGGTCTTGTTGAACTAACTATAACATTAATTTCTAATCACGTCACTGTAGTGTGCAGTAGGTAAAGATCGATGTCGTGTTACAAATAAGAACTCTGCCGTTCAAATCCAAACGTCTACATCAAAACTGCAATGTTATAATATACTAAAAATAATCTACTGTTTTAAATTTAATGTTGCATTTAGTCTATTGATAGATTATCTAGACTTTTTTTTCACAAATCTAATCTAAATTATATCTAAATTATTCCAAATTTTAATTTTAAATTTCGATCTAGTAGATATAGATTTTAAGACTGCTAAATCAGAAGTTTAGTTTAGGTAGATCTCATGGGCGTATCTGGGTATGGGGGGTCAAACCCACCCGAAATGACCCCCCCCCCTACCGCAGTGACAGATTTTCCCCTTTGATTTTGTTTATTTCATGTGTGATTTTAATACCAAACCTCTACTTGCCCCAATGCAACCAAGAGGGTTGTGAGTTTAAAACTTTCTACCAGGGGTTTTGCAGTCTAATCCCTTTCTTTTATATAAAAACAAGAGTCTAGCTAAGGAATATTTTAATTTTAAAACCCCTTTCGAAATCTACGATAAAACATCCTTTCAATATAAGACTAACCATTCATCAGTCAAGAGATTCTCTGAGCGTAGCATACAGGGGTTTTGTGTTTTTAACTTCCTCCAGCGAAATTTAGAGTTAAAAACCACATCTTCAATATAAAAAAAATTCAAATTACACACTCAAAATTCTATGAACGTAGCCAAAGGGGTTTTGAGTTTAAACCCCCTTCAGTGCTGTTTGAAGCTATGAAACACCTCTACAGTATAAAAAAAAAGCAAATTATACACTCAGAATTCTATGAGCGTGATCATGTGTTTTGAGTTCAACTAAAAAATGCAACTTTAAAAAAAAAAAAAAAAAACGCTAAATATAGTAGGAACGTACTCAGGTCAAAGGGGGGTTTGAGTTTAAACCAACCTCCTCCACATGACTTTTTTAAAAGTTTGAAACCCCTCCTGATGGTTTTGAGTTTAAATACTCCCATACAGAGAGTTTTGAGGTTGAAAACCTCACTCTTCAATTGGGAAGTTAATCACATTACCGCACAGTCACCATGTTTCCCATTAAAATTTTGCTGATATTTTAGTATCAGAAGACAGCCATAAAAAAACGGTGGACATCAAAGTTGACAAGCTGGACACCGTCCACTAAATTCTTCTAGGCTGAGATATTTAGTGAGGGGGCGTGAGCATTACACAAAGGGAGGGGGAGTAAAAACAACTGCCAATAAGACATACATGTGACATGACATCGTAGCAAAACGGGACAATTGTTTAAAGGTTAGTGTCAACTATTTGTAATAGAAAAAACAAAGTCTAGCTTGAGCTTTAAAATATGATTTTTTTTTAAAGCGCAGACATCAAAGCTGGACTTCGGTCAAGGGACTCTTCATTAAAGGGGGGGGGGGGTTAAAAACAAGAGCATTTGATAAAACACTCATATGACATAATGACAAAACAAAATTTAAACAAATAACATTTCAATATTCAGATAGGCCTACATGTCGCGCTAAAACAAAGTGACCGCAAAGACAGTTGTTTTTTTTTTTAAGTTTGGTTTTTAAGAATTTTCAGAGACTTCTCTTCTTTTATCTCCTCAATCTGTCAACTTTTTAAAAAATATGTACAAAGTAGTTACTATATTGTTATACATTTATTTCAGCTGAGAAGTTATTAATCGACTATGTTTACTTTTATTGACAAAAATAAAACTCAATTCTCATTGACATCACAGGGCAAGATATTCAACTAAAAGAGAAAAATAATGAAAACGTAAGCTTAGAGCTTAAACGTCTATGGACGTTGTCTTAAATATCCATCGAGGGTCAAATGGCCATACAAAAACACCCACAATAAGATTCTCGTTACATTTCAGAGGGCATTAGTGCTGCAGACTTGCCAAATCTACAAACATTTGTCAGGAGACACTGTAAATAGGAGTCAAGTTTCCTTTTCATGCAAACTATGGAGCAGATGAGGTCATCTATTTCTATGGCCAACGGTAAACGAGATAGGTGTCATGTGACATGCACAAAGACCAATCGCCTTTACTTTCCCCAACTACGGTCAGGTATCTATTTGAGTTAGGTGGATTCAGGGCGCCCTAAAAATCCCGAGATCCCAGTCTTCACAGAAATTCGAACCCAGGACCCCAGATTCGAAAGCCAATTGCTGAACCACTCAGCCATCTCTAGGACTGCAATCAATTTTGTTTCTGTTGTATCGAAGCTCGACACTGACAGTGTGTGTATGAGAATAAAAATTAGTTAATTTCTACAATAATAATAATGTAACGAGATGTTCTTTGGTTGATTGATCTCGTTATGCCGGGGAAGATTCTATCTTGAACACGTGGTTGGTGACAAGCGACTTGATCCAAGTC
>JADKLZ010038033.1:88192-103497 GCA_021533235.1 Biomphalaria straminea
GAGGATTGACCTTTGACTAACAAATACATAATTTGTTTATGTGACAAATAATAATAATAATAAATTTGGTTTCTCGAATATGCATGAAAACATAAATGCCACCATCAACCCCCTTTTCCCCTCCTTTTTGTCTCTATGAGATGTTTTTGTTCTTACTTTAGGTTCTCTTGCAGGTAGACACTGTACATCTTAACTTTATATAGTAATTATCTTTTAAATATCTACACGTTGACTACCACAGCTTTAAGAAAAACATTGGCTTTTTGTGAAGTGACTGTGTTGGTATGTCTCTATGACACGATCTTGTTGACTAAACAATAACGATGACCTCAAGTGACCGACAATATAGCTTCGCGGCGAAGATAACTCGCTTGCATGATCACAAACTGCACCGACATGCTTTTATCTTATGTTTGGTATGGAATGCCTCTATGACACGGTCAATGACAACTAGTGACCGACACAATAGCCAAGTGATGAAGCTGTCGCGCTTGCATGAGCACAAACTGCACAGACATGTTCTTATCTTATGTATGGTATGTCTTTATGACATGGTCATGATGACTTACCAATAACAATGACCAATAGAGACCCACACAATAGCCAAGTGTTGAAGCTATCGCGCTTGCATGATCACAAACTGCACCGACTTGTTCTTATTTTATCCGTCGACCGAATGAAGAAAGTAACAATCTTGTCTGAGCCACTTCCAAAACTACAACAACTTATGCGCCCTTACTCCCATTCTTCTACAACAAAAAAAATATTTCCACATGTTCAGTTTGTTTACGTTTTAACAAGCGTGAAACTCTAACTCACTTTTTTAAACTCGATTCTTAAGAATGTTTTATTTGCATATACATAGTTCGTCCATCGTGGTTCTAAGATGACCGCTTGGTCATCTAGGGGGCTGAGGGCTTTGCATTGGGGTTTCATGCCTCCTCATATGGCTGGTGAGACCTATGTGAGCCCTGAATGTTCTGCTGCAAACTGGGCAGGTTAATTCAAGCTGGAACTAGTGTCATTGGCCTTGCTTTTCTTTTCTGGCGTTTTTCTTCTGCCAGCCTTGTTCTTTTTTCCTCAGCAATTCGTACGCCAGTGATGCTCTGTCATGTGCCTCTGTTACATAGGTGCCTGGGTCAATTCAGAGAAGCTTTGAGGGTGTCTCTAAAGCGCTTTCTTTGACCACCTTGCGAGCACTTTCCTTCGCTTAGTTGGCCATACAAGAGTCGTAAAGGGATGCGATGGTCTTCCATTCTGCAGACTTTTTCTGCCCAAAAGCAGCTGGGACTGTATCAGCATTGTGTGGATGTTTTGGAAACCCACTTTTAGAAGGAATTCAGTATCCGTTATTTTGTCTTGCCATTTGACATTCATTATTTTTCTTAGTCATGTCATTTGGAAGTGATTCAGTTTCTTTGCATGTTTTCTGTACACTGTCCACGTTTCTGAGCCATAGAGCAATGTAGGGAGGATGACCGCTCGATAGATCCTAGCTTTGTATTTGTGGTGATACGTCTGTTCCGGACATTTTTAAACAGTCTGCCATAGGAATTAGCATATAATTTATATTCTTGTTACGGTTACGAGGAAGATAATGTAAAATTTATGTTGCCAATGTTTAATGAGGGTGACATCTGGCCAGAACAATCGACTAAACACCATTCCATAGCCATTGCAAGTGTACATATTATGTTTAGAGAATTGCGCTGCTACATTTGATAGTCGTTAATAGTTTGATTAAAAATTTTGTGATACATGTTTTTGGTTTTCAATGTAAATAAAAACCTTTTTTTTATTTTGAAGTAAACATATTTCTTAACAAATAATAAGGACATTTTTTATAGCTTAAAATATTTGAATACATCTAATGTTGATTAGCAAATATGTTCGTATAATAAGGCAAGTCCACGAATATTCAGCATTTAGTATAGCTCTATTTAGAGTAACTGACAACTTTAAAATTAAAGATTGTCTAAGAAGAATAACAGCCGAATTACTTC
Organism: Biomphalaria straminea; assembly: GCA_021533235.1. Taxonomy (NCBI): domain Eukaryota; kingdom Metazoa; phylum Mollusca; class Gastropoda; family Planorbidae; genus Biomphalaria; species Biomphalaria straminea. The sequence goes on from JADKLZ010038033.1 coordinate 90,196, forward strand.
TGTACATCTCAAAAGTGCAAAACAAATCTAGTTTTCCTGTACATAAAACATAATTAATTATTTACTAATGATTGATAACTAATTGGTTGATTGTTTTATTGACTCATGTTTATATATGCAAAAAATTGAACTTGCTCTTAAAATAGGAAGTAAGACAAAACGTAAAAATGCAAATAACTCCACATATACAGCCATATCTCAATAACTAGCATTTGTTTTCTTTTTTCGGCACCAAACATTATAGTTAATTATCAATGATAATTAATTAATTTGTTATTTTATTCATTAATTCATGTTTTGTTAGTTATAAATAATAAGCTAAAGTTTCAAGAACCAAGAAAAGGAGAGGGGGAGAAAGAAAATGAACAAATATTACCCTACAGACAACAGTTAAAGGGGCTTAAAAAGTCAACAATAACTTAATTGAAATAAACTAAGACTAAGATGTTGAATAAACTAAGAATATTGAAAATAAAATTTTTAGTTCATTTCAAAATTAATTGTATAAAATGCAAAAGAAAATCAACAAAACAAAAATGATTTTTTTCCCCTATCTACCAAAAAAAAAAAAAACAAGAAAAAAATGCCCCACCCTCCCACATCCCCTCACGCTTTCTTTTATGATAGACACACTGTCAGTTAACAATAACTACCTACTTACCCGATTCAACTCTAACCAATCAGAGCGTATTATCTGTTCCTGTACTGACCTCTTGACCAATCGAGTGGGCGCAAAACCGATCAATGCTATCGTGCCTACATTTTACCGTTTTAAGCCCGCCCATTCCGTTTGGTCATTTCTGACGCTAGCTTTACATAAAGCTGACCAACACTTCCACTTCCACTGTCATCATTTTACGACTAGATCTAATTGTGACTTGACCAGTTTAATTTCTTAATAGTGTCACTGATAGTGAATTAATTTTACAATTTTTATTCAATTGGAGATTAAAATTTGTGGCTTATTCAGTGTGGATATATATTATAAGTGTTCTCTAGTGATTTCTTGAGCCCGAAGTAGAATGTTTTCCATGGAGGATAATCCTTCACTGCCTTCAACATCATCATCACCTCAAGAAGTTCCAGATGTGTCTTCTTTAGTCTGTGATAGTGTGTTCGCCATGAAGGATAACTTTTTATTACCTTCAAAATCATCACCTCAAGAAGCTCCAGTTGTGTCTTCTTTAGTCTGTGATAGTGTGTTCACCTTGGAGGATAACATTTTATTACCTTCAACATCATCACCTCAAGAAGTTCAAGTGAACACAAAGAAGCAAAACAGAAAAAGAAAACCTGCCAAGTCTTCCAAGGGAAAAGCTAAAAAGAAGAAAGAGGCTAGCCTTAGTGGAGATGGAAATTCTTCTGCAGATACGCAAACAGTGTCTTCATTAGCCTGTAGTATCTTTAACATAGAGGATAACTTTTTGCTGCCTTCAACATATCAACAAGAAGTTCCAGAGAATAAGAAGAAGCAGAAGGCTAAACCAAAATCTTCCAAGGGAAAAGCTAAAAAGAAGAAAGGAGCTAACCTCAGCGATGATGAAATTGTTTCTTCAAAACATCAAATATTGTGTTCTTTAACATTTGATAGTATGCTTAACATGGAAGATACTTTAGTATTCCCTTCAACATCTCCACAAGAAGTTCCAGACAACAAGATACAACAAACGGCCAAGCCTAAATCGTCCAAAAGAAAAGCTAGAAAGAAGAAGGGAGACAATACACCTGAAGAGCCTTATGAAAGAGTGAAACGTTCCAGAAATAAGAAACTGTTAGGACTTCCATTAGATAAAGCTGATCAGCTGAGACTTAAAATTAATGAACAGGTAAGAACAATGCTTTTTTTCATGTAATTTAATTATTAAGATAACATTCATTATGTACATTCTCATTTAAGTAGTCTTTATAAACATTCTATACATATACATTATATATATATAACTTCCTTGTCCTCTTCAATAAGTCAATTATTTCTTTGACTAATAGGCTTTGTAATGCATAGGTGTTAAGCATAGACATAAACAAAGTTCCGATAGTTAATATATAGTAGTCTTTATATACATAATAAGTGTGTATATATATATATACGGATAACCTACTTGTTCTCTTCAATGATTTATTTCTTTCTTTGACTAATAGGCTTTGTAATGCGTTTCTTTTAATCCGACTTTATGAATGCAATTACTGTCGAGACAAACATTGAAATAAATCATATTTAAAAAAAAATGTTCAATGTTCTAAGACTACAGTGTATTAGGAAATCCAAACAATCCAATCTCTTAGATGTTTGTAATGCTTTAAACGTGTTAAATGGAATAACGTTTTGTACCTAAAGTAAAATAAATTATAGTATGTTGACACCTACTTGAGTAGATTGGTACACTGTGTTGCCAAAACTATAAAAAAAAAATCTGGAAAGCAAAAGCGTTTCTGTTAGTTCCATTAAACCATAATGTTAAAATGGTCATTGAAATTGAGTTTAAAGTCAATTGTAACATAGACGGCTAGGAACTATTTTTATGTACTAAAGCTTTTCAAAAACTGTTTTGAATCACAACCAAATCTTTAGGTTTGAAACCAATGTAAGTGTATTGTAAGTGAAGCCGTTTGCTTCAGTGTACAATATTTCTAGTCACTTCAAAAGTTACAATAAAAGTACAAAGATATTTTGTCTAATCCAGTTTCTCTAAAACGTTACTATAACCATGTGTCAACTGATATGTCGCTTTGTGTGTGTTAGTTAAATTTTCTTTTCATTCCGAAAGTCAGATTAAAATAGACAATGGGTTCTTTTGTTTAATATAGGCTCAATATGAAACTTTGGACTGTATTTGATCTTATGCTTATGTTCTTTACATTAAAAAAGTAGAGATCATTTACTTCGTATAAAATCACATGGATCCAGACTCTAAATTTTCTTAAGAGCACACATTACATGATAAAAATATCTAATGCTCTTTTCCATAGCATTCATTCAAAAATTGTATACACTTTTCCCTTTGTTAGACAAAGTTCTGTTAAAATTTCAATTATAATCTAATAATTTATTATTAATTTTATTTAATTTCTTATTTTTAACTTTGATTCTCTTTTAGGAAAGAAATCGCCAGAGAGTCATAAGGGAAGCCCTTGATGATCTGAAAGAAATGGACATTCCTGACTTCCTAAGCGTGGACAATTACAAAGTTGGTTCTAAATGTCACACGTTAAAAACTACCATCGCTTACATCGTTCACATGATGAGCCAGATAGAGAATCACGATCGGGTTCACGGCGTATCTGAACATCTGCAGCGACAGACTCTGCTGCATCAACAGTGGTTACAAGAGAAGCTAAATGTGATGCAACAAGAGGAAGCAAAGTATCAACAACAACAACAAGAGCTAGAGCAAGAAATACTTTTACATCAGCAGCAATTAATACAACAGCAACAATTTTTACAACCTACGACAAATCTACAGTTACAGTGTCATATACAACAACAACAGTTGCAGTCAGATCAACAGCAAACGATTCTTGATCAACCACAGATACAACTTGAAACACAGCAGATACTGCCTAATCTGCAACAACCACAGCTTCTGTTTAATCTTCATCACCAGCAGCAGAGTTCATCGCAACTATACCACCAACAGCCACCCACAATAGTAGAGCAACAGACAACACTCCCAGAAAACCATCAACAACAAATCCCTCAGCAACCTACTTATACCATGTACATGCCTCTACCGTCTCAACAACAGCAGCATATTTCGCCCCAATTTCATCTACAACAACCGGAACAATCCTTATTACCTTATATCAACCCAAGCGGTTTTCCCAGTGATCTGCCGGCTCCAACTACTTCTTTCACACCTATGGACAGCACATTATTTTATCATGCCCCACAATCTGTTGAATCTAATGGACACGTTAGTCCTATGTATCAAAGTCAGTACCAGAACTGGGAAGTTAACTCCTTTCAACAGCCTGTATTTGCACAGCAATACTATCCAGCGCCAACGTCGTGGGCACCACATGGCCAGCCCTTTGAACATGTTTGTGTAGGTCCTGATGTCAATTTAATGAATCAAGGCCAGAGCTCAAAAAAGAAACCCACTCGCAAAGCAAGGTCTAAAAAGGGCAAAGCTACTACCCCGGCTAGAGCAGCACCAGCAGCATCAACTACATCAACAGAACCATCTGACCCAGGCAGTCACACTGGTGTAAGTTCTAAAAGGAAAAAAAGGGTTCTAGATGACCAAAATAATATTGTCTTTGATGATACTAGTTGCCCAACGTTTTCTGATACAACTTCGACTCTTTGCTTGCCAACTGCTGACCAAACAGCAAGTGGCTCAACCCCTAGTTACAGCTGTTACTCCAGCCAGTCCATCAGCAGAGAGTCCGATATGGGGGTCGATTATGTCAACAGCAAAGATCAAAACAGTGACACTGAGAAGACGTATTCACTGCTGGATCAGTTTTTGTCTGCTGATCAGTTTTTTGAAAACTTAGATAAATTATAATAAAATATTGGCATTTTTAAACAAAATTAAAACAGACACACAAATGTGATTCTTGATACAAAATTTATTCTGTTTGTGATACAAAGCCATTATACTAAATTTAATTATTTTGTTTTATTTTTTTTTAATTGCCATTAAATTTCTAAGCCATATATATTATGAAATAAACTCTTTTCAATTCTTGTATTGTTTAAATATACATGTTTAAACATCTTGTTCTTGTATTATTATTTTTATTTATAATATTATTTTTGTAACTTTAACTTATTTCACTGTTATACAGTTTTCCTGCTCTCTAAATGTGTGATGTCGCAAACATATTTGTATTTTAATGAATTAAATTGTGATTGATTCTGCCAATAATTTTTACAATTGAAACAATTTTTTTAAGCCAATGTTTTTTTTTTATTTTAACCATCCATATTTTATGAAATAAAATGAAATAAAAAAATTTTAATGAAATTTAAAAACTGCTTCTGCATTAAATGATTTTTTGTTAAATCATTTAGTTTTGTGTTTGTCTTTGTTGTTTATATAGTTGACACTCTCTAATAGAGCGTTTTGCACTTCAAAGTGTAGGATATAACATCTAGAGCAGTGGTTCCCAAACTTTTTTGTCTCGTGGACCCCTTGAAATGTTTTCTGGTTTTCCGTGGACCCCCTGTTTAAGTTATTTTGAATTTTTGAAAATTATTCAATTTCAAATTACACATTTTGTTTAAATATTTTCCATCCAGTGACATGAGGAGTGAAAAATTCAAACTACATTTTAAGTTAAATTAATTTTTTTTACAATAAATTTATTAACAAAATTGTTGCTACTGATATAATAGTTACAGTTGCTTTACAGGGTTTGCTTTTTCTTCGAACGATTCCTTGAAAACATCAAATGTGTATTCAACTGTATTGTCAATTATCAGTTTTTACAAAACGAAATTTTGTCGAGAATTTCTTTATCCATAAATAAACGAACATGTGCCCAAAAAATGTTTCATGACAGGCACAATTCGGTTCATATATAGACCTTTGAGCTATTTGTTGCTTAGAAGAATTCTTAGCAAATATCAGATGCAGGTTTGTGTATAAAATAGTTTTAAAAACTTCAGCGGCTAGCTAAATCATTCATTTTTTTCGCCAATTGTGTGTCATTTTCATAATTTCGCAAGATATTTTAAGACACAGCAAACCATTATATTTTCCTTAAAATTTGAAAACAAATATTTTGTCAATTGTAGATCTTTTCTCAACTTTATCATGGAGTGTTCAATATTTTTTTCAAATTTTACCAGGGTGGCTTTGTCTTCAACGATCCTCCAGCTTAGGTGGTTTCATGGTGTCATTACATAAAATGTTAATAAATAAACGACACTTAGGCAATATAAGTTCGACGAGAAAAGAAGAATTTTTTTTTGAAAATTAACACCACCGTCTATTTTATATTAAGATTCAGCCATGTTAAATATTAGTTATCTCTAGACCAAATTGAGCTATTTAAATGAGGTATTAAAATTTAAAATATGTTTTTCATTCCAATAAGATATATAGTATTTAATGGCCTAGATATAATAGAGTATAAATAATTGTCACGATGTTATATTACTATTATGTTGAATGATGATGGCGAATGACGTGACATGCCGGGGATTGATTAAATCTTGAATCGAAGTAGTTGAATAAATGTAGATCTAGAAATTCACAATAAAAGATTTACTTGTAGAAAACAAATTTCAGGAACTTTATTTGAACAAAACGTAAGTACAACTTATGTACAATGGCAGATCTAACAAGATGAACAATACTACAAGACTCCTTTGTTAATTAAAACTTAGAGATATTACAAACACGTGTGCTCAATAAGACATTCAAACATCGACTGATCAACTCGCGCAAAAATTACAGACTCTTGGGCGGAAGTCAGGTGACTTCTTTTTTAAAACAACCAATAGAATCAAAGTTCAAACTTGTATACGTCTCTGGAAGAACCCAAGGTAACAACTCGTGTCTATGTTCCCTGATTAACTCGCGAGCCACCAAGCGAGGGTTTATATTTCTAATATACACACAATCTTTTAAATGTAAAATATACAACTAAATCTACAATGGCATATGTGACAATAATGTATATTTGTATGATATAATAGGTTATTCCATTAATGTGAGATTTATATTAAACTCAATTCCTTCTTAAATGAGATCCACTCTCGTGGACCCCCATTTGGATGTCATGGACCCCCAATTCTTTTTTTCACTTTCGTGGACCCCCTGGAAGTCCTCGTGGACCCCTTGGGGTCCATATGGACCACTTTGGGAAACACTGATCTAGAGCATTAAATTAAATTCCGAAAAAAATGCAAGTTATGCATAGATTTGCACACGTATGAAATGTTACCTAACGCAATAAATAACGGGGCAATATAAATAGATCTATACACTTCACTAGATTCATTTGTACAATATTATCCCAAATCACCGAATAATCTTTTTACTAATTTAACGCATTGTATAAAGGATCATAGTTCTGACTTACTTGTCTTAATCCTGTGTACTCCCAGGGGAGCATAGGGCCGCAACCACATCTCTCCACCGAACTCGGTTCTGAGCAGCTTTCTTCATCTGCTCCCATGTCATTCCAGTACCCTCAGCTTCACTGATGACTGACCTCTTCCAGGTTTGCTTGGGTCTGCCCACTTTCCTCTTTCCTTGTGGATTCCAGTCAAGAGCCTGCTTTGCAACATTGGTAGCTGGTTTCCGCAGGGTGTGTCCTATCCAGCTCCATTTTCGTTTGGTAATGTCTTGTGCTATGGGCTTTTGTCTTGTTTTTTTCCACAAATCGGTAGTGGTTATCTTTTCTGGCCACCTAATTCCTAATATCCGGCGTAGGCATCTGTTAACAAAAGTTTGGAGCTTTTCCATATTTCTTTTAGTGACTCTCCAAGTTTCTGAACCGTAAAGGAGAACAGACTTAACGTTAGTATTATAGATTCTTATCTTGTTATGTAGAGATACTGCCTTGGAGCGCCAGATTGTTAGAAGAGTTGAGAAGGCAAACCTAGCTTTATTTATTCGAATTAGTACATCATCATCAGCTCCACCGTCCTTGCTAACTCTGCTTCATAGTTCTAATTTTGTTTAATTTATTAATTTTTCATTTAAAAAAATAAATAAATATTAATTCATTATGCTGAAAATTAAATTGTACTCTTATACCACAGAACATCTAGAACAATTGAGGAATGAAATTAAAGTAGATCTAAAAAAAAAATAGTATACTAGGAATTACAATAAATTATTTGTATAAATTAAAAAAAAAATCATTATAGAGCTGAGCTGCAACCAAGTAATAGATTTAAATATAAAATAGGATACAAATGCAGTGTGTGTTAAAACACAAACTAATATCGTCTCCCAAATTGGTTCATCGAGACAGGTAAAAAGGTAAGTTTTATTATTTTCAGAAAGAATATCAAAATGAAATTTTATCAAATGCAGATTACAGAGAGAAGTGGAGAAAAAGATATGACAGATCTTGTGTGGTGCCCCAAAAGTCCAGCAAACCAAGGGATGAGCGAAAATAAAAAAGTTCAATGTGAACCTCGACTTACTGATGTCATAGAATATTTATCTAATTGATGTAAGTGTTCTGTAAATAATAATAATAATAATCTTTATTGTCCGTAAGGAAATTTGTCTTACAATTTGTGCATTATACAAAACAAAACATTATATTAAAAAATGTACATTCACACCAGACTCACTCAAAATTTACATATGAAAAGTTTACACTAGATTGTGGATTCAATTTAAAAGAAATTAACTAGCTAACTATTATGACATAATAAATGTAAGAACAAGTTGAATGAACATTTAGAAATAGGAAAGTAAGAACTTTATTTCAAATAAAACTTTTTCACAATATTTATATTTTAACAAATTGTTGTAAGTTATTTCTGTGATAACCACAGATATAGTAGGATTGATAACTTTAGAGTTGTACTCCAACTGTCAGAATGCAACTTATAAGGTACAGATGCTCTAGCGCAGGGCTCGTGCACATTTATAGGATTATGTCAGCAACTAGCGTCATTTGTTTTTTTCCCTAAAAATTCAGTGCTTGATTAGTTTTGGTACCAATCGCTAGTGTATTCTAATTGTTTAAAATATAATTATAAAGTAACAAATTCTTGTTTTAAATGTAATTATAAAGTAACAAATTTGCATATTGTGTCACCCCAGTCTCAATTATGTTGGTCAATTCTATTTAATGGGGCTTGGAGAGAGCGATGGCATCTGCCCCACTTTCGACTCATACTATTCGGGTGATGGGCGGGGACGATTAACATTTGAAGCTGAAATCCGAGTTTCTAAACAAAATTAGTCAAATGTGTATATATAAATACTTATATAATGTATTCTTTTTATCAGCGGTTCCCGTAAGGGGAAAATGACGCTTCTAGTTTTGTATCCCGTTTAGATCTCGTGAACTAGAAAAAATAGTGAAATACCCACATTATAATATTTATGTCCATTCAAAGTTCTGATGCAAGGAATACTTTTTTTTTATTTTCTTAAAGCGAAAAATCTAATTTTTTAAAATCACTTATGCAATTATTTTTTTCATAAAACTACACCACTTTTATAACTATTCACTATGAATAGTGACAGGCACGGGAGGTAGTAGGAGAGAAGATCAGAACCATATTATTAACCCAATTATGGAAATGATTATAGATTTTTTGTTAATTTTGTTTTCCATTCGGATAGTTACATTCTGTCATACTAACTACTACATTTCTAAAAAAAATATTTTTACTTTTCTGAAGAGAAAAAATCTATTTATTATACATATAGCCAGGGCCGGTCTTAGGCCACTGCAACCTATGCAGTCGCAGTGGGCCCCGCGCTTTCATAGGCCCCGCGCTAATTCAAGGTGTAATTATTAAATTGCAAAATATAAACGAAACATTCCTGGAAATCTCCTTAATTTTTTAAAATCTCCTGAAAACCCTTAAAAATCTCCAGAAAAATAGACAAAATTGTCATTTGTGGATGTCATTCATTGTGGAAAACGCCAAATCCTACGCACAATAAAGGAAAAAAAGGCATGGTCATGTAACACAATGTAATATTCGAGCGAGTTTTTTTTTTAACTTTAATCGGTAGTTCGAATACTTTATTTACTTTTATAGTCTCTGGCATATAAATATGCCATTGGTTACAAGGTTTGTAAAGTACAGATTGCAATTTGCAACTTAGTCGAATATGTTTTCTTATACAGTTATTATCCTTATTCCCATACAGACTAGGCCCCGCGCAATCAGTTTCGCATAGGGCCCCGCACTTGCTAAGACCGGCCCTGCATATAGCTTGCACTTAATTTAAAACATTAATTTATAAGTAAAATTCCATATTATTGCGTGAACTGCATCTATAGGAATCATCTCAGAAAAATAAATTAAAGATTTTTTTTCTTTTTTTTAGGCTTTGAACAAGAGATAGCCCCTTTACGTATCTATCAGATCAATTAGATACTCATTATAAGACACTACTTAGACCACCTTCGCATCCTTTGGACTGCTTGACCGCTGGGGCACCACCCAAGAGCTGTCAACCCTCTCTCTACATTCTTCTCTGTCATTTGTCTTTGATAGAATGTAATTCTGATGTTCTTTCTGAAAATATTGATACTTGCCTTTTTTACCTGCCTGGATGGATTACTTTGAAGGCCGATTTTGAGTTTGTGTTTCCACACAAACTGTCTTTTTAACCTTGTTTATATTTTATATTTTATTTATATTTTAATTAACCAATGTGTATATTTTCTTCTCCTCTTGTATTTTGGCTGACTCCATGTAGTGAACGGGGGGTGATTTCTTATAGCTACTAGATTTGACCAAGTGTGTGTATATACTTACGGTTATGGCTTATATAGGGTTGGAGATTTACACACAACCCCCCCCCCCCTTTTTTTTATTTAAAAGTTCCGGTACGAAGTTTTCTAACGTTTTGATAAACAAATACTTGACAGATAACAAACAAAAACAAATCAGTAGGCTATATAGTTTCTCTAGGTCTAAGCCAAATCATTTAAAAGGTTCTAGAAATAAAAATGGAAATTAAAAACCCTTAAATAACACAATGCTATAGATCCACATGTCCATTTAATCATTTAGAAGTTCAAATCTATGAAGTCTATGGTTCTGAAGAGAGACAAATAAAAAAAAAGTTGCTACAACAATAAGAAAATTAAACAATAACGTTTAATATTACAACAAAAGTTGGACTGTGTAACTATCGCCTTTTTTTGTTTCGTTCGAATAAACTAGTCATCAATTCTAAAAACTTTTATCATTTTGATAAATACATATGTAAAAATATACGTCTCTACGTCATATTACAACACTCAAATGCATATAGAAGAAAGAACACTAGAGCTTTGTCTTCTATCTTGTCAACATTGAACTAGATAATCGTGTACAGACTTGGTTAGTGTCGACTTGTAATAGGAAAAAAAAAAGTCTAACTTGTTTTTTAATGTCAGAATGCATTTATTTTTTTTATTTTTTTTTCGGCGGACATCAAAAGTGTCAAGCTGGACACCGTTCAATGAACTTTTCTAAGCGGTGATTTTAAGCGAGGGCTGCGTGAATGATCAATGCAAAAAAAACAAGAACCACTGATATGACACCATGACAAAACTGAGCAATTGTGTAAAGACGGAGTTAGTGTCAACTATGTGGAATATAATAAAAAAAACTTAAGCTTGTGTTTTAATAACGAAACAGATTTATTTTCAAAAGCGGCGGACATCAAAGGCGTCAAGTTGTACGTAGATGTGGTGGCTATTCTTTGAGAGGCGGTAGTTAGCGACCGCTGTGGGAGTGGTCAAGGCGTTCTGGGGAGGGTAAAAACAACTACTGATTAGACACTTTCATAAAATCATGGCAAAACAATAAAACAAATTTAAAGCTTTAATAGATTGATAAGTGTCGTACAAATCATTCCACTTGTTTTAACAAAGTCACTGAAATGACAGCATCATTTAAACTGAGACTTTTTTTTGTAGATTTTAAAAATAGAAGTTTTGGCTTAAAAAATATTTAAAGACGAGATGAAATGAAAGTTATTCTCTGCACAATCCGTGTAGCCTTTTCTAAAATATATTAAACTATGTTATTACTATATTGGGATACATTTATTTTAACTAACGAGATTTACTTTTGTTGACCAAAAAACAAAAACAAAAATTCAATTATTATTAACATCCCATTGCACAATCGTGTGAATTTCAAGCTGAAACTAAAAAACTAACAAAAAATGAACTTCTCAGTTTCAAGTTTGAATGACTGTAAAAGTTAACAACAATAGCAATGTACCCAACAACTGAGGGTAATAATGACAACTGACATCGCAGACATTAATCCTGCATAAAAAAAATGTGTGGTCACCTGTTAGAAGGCGTAATGTCAACTGCTGCTGCCCATCCACATAGAACATCTCTCAATGAACATCGTTATTGGGACTACAATGAGTTACGTTTTCTTTTAAGTATCTTGAATCAATCAAGAAAATGAATGTTTATTTCGTCCAGTGCTATATTAAATATTAATAATAAGTTATCCACCTACCCTAAAAGAAAAATAATTATTGCAAAAGTTTTCATAAAAAATAACATCAACTCCCCACTCCCGACATTTTTATTCTCATTACGTTATATTGTTAGATTCTACTGCACGAAGACAGACCCAGTCTTAACAAGATTGTGAATCAACTCGTAACTTTATTTATCTAGTAAAAATATTTCAGTTGACTTCCACAGCTTTAAGAAAAACATTGGCTTTTGTGAATTTACAGTGTCGGTATGTCTTTATCACACGGTCTTGTTGACTTAACAATAACAATGACCACTAGTGACCGACACAATAGCTACGTGATGATGAAAACTCGCTTACATGATCACAAACTGCCCCGACACGTTGTTATCTCGTCGACTGAATAAATAAAGAAACAAACTTTCTTAGCCACTCCCAAGTTTACAACTTCTAAGCTCTCCACCCGTTCCTTTTTTTTTATAGAATTTATCATTGTTACAATTTTGACATGAGACGCACCCTTTTTTTTTCATTTTTAAGAAAATACTCTGAAAGAAACAGAACTATACGTGAATTTATTTTATTACGGAATTCATTTTAGTAAAATAAATTAAAATGATGCAATTTTCAGTAAAAACAGCAATTTCAAAGAATCACGTGTCGTTATTATTTAGTTTATAATAAACTATTATCAAAAATAAGATTTCTAGACTCTGTGTAATTGTTATGTAAATCAGGAGTGTAAGACTTCTATTACTTCATTTAATTCTCTTGCTGATAGGTAACAATAGGTAACAATAAATTTTCAATAGTTTTTCAACTTGTATGGATCTAAATGTGAAAGACGGACAGACATATTAAACAAAACGAATAGTGACTACTATTTCTTCTTCCAAATCTGCTTAAAAAAAACAACTAATTATTTGATGATATTACTGACTTTGCTATGGGAAAGCCAAAAAGAAAATATTATTTGTTGAATATAAATACTAAATTAGCGTATGTAAGATTTCTAGAAATCTTTTATTAAGATGTTTAAACAAGAGCTTACGTTTATTATGTTTGTATGAATAATAATGATGTTGAAACAAAAGCTATACTATGTTACTATCAATATCTTATTTCAAAAGAGAAGATTATAATGTCCCACGTATATTCATATATTAATCTAGTTATAAAATTAATTTGATTGTTAAACTCTGCTA
>JADKLZ010038041.1:0-12743 GCA_021533235.1 Biomphalaria straminea
AAAAAAAAAGCGAAGACCCGGCAGTTTGAACGACTTGTGTGTCTTTATGTACTGGGCAGTTTGAACGACTTGTGTGTCTTTATGTACTGCGAGTCTTCGTTGTGTTTTTGTGGGAAACAGGCACTAACACAACACATTGTGCACTCAGTCTGTTACACACAAGGTCTCTCACACACATTTTCACACACATTCTTTCAAACACATTCCCACACACATCTCACACCGATGTTCTCTTAAATCTTACACAAAGTCTCACGCACGCATTCTCTCTAACACAGTGATGGCCAACCTAATTCGACCTGCGGGCCGTTTTAATTTCCAACACTCGTCTCGTCGGCCACATGAACGAAAAGTTAAACAAATTAAATGAAATTGATCTGAAATTATTTTACCAGAACCCCTTGGATTAAGTATTACATTCATGTTTTATTTTTACGCGTCAGAAAATAGCTTGATTTCTATACTTACAATGTTATCAACTGTGTAGGTACTTTTAAAACTAACTCATTTCTTGTTTCTTAATTGGTGAATTATCCTTTCGATCCTTAAATCTCTAGTTGTTGTTAATCAATCCTTTATTTGTGATTCAAAATAAAAATGCCACCATATTTATTTTATAATGCGATGTTGTTGTTTTAAACAGACAAACAAAGATGTTGACTTATTATGATTTAAACATGTTCCACTAAAAAAGGGTAAAGATTCAAACACTTTTCCTGGTAGATTCTACATAATTTTTGGGAGAGGGATTTTTCTTCAATTTGTGTCGACGTTGGGCGAGCCAGATGGAGTTCGTATCTTCAAAAAGAGCAGATTTAAACACAATAGACCTCATTCACCAATCGTAAACAAACAACATTTTGCCACGTGATTCTATACATCTTCTCTACAAATTATGTAATGGATAAAGGCTGTCGCGTGATAAGTATTTTTCATTGTTTCATCAATATTATGACGTGGCTAAATGTGCTTATTTACGATTGGTTAATGAGGTCCATAATTATTTCTCTCTCTGTCTCAAACGACAGTGGATGTGTCCAGGTGGGTGACTGATGCTGCTTCTAGAGCGGAGAGGATCCAAGTCTAGTTTGTTTTTTAATTGCCCAACTTTTGAAACACGCGTCTCCAGGTGTCCATGTTTCGGGACAGAATTTTGTGAATATATTTTGGGAAGACATAGCTCTAGACCGCACCAGATGGAGAGAGACAGCGACCAAGAAAGCTATGGACAGCGAAAAAGCATGGGCCTCGGCTCTGGAAGAAAAACGTACAATGCGAAAAATGGCCAGCTCCTCTACCACTGAAGCAAGACCATCTTAATCTGCGATATTTGTGGACGAGAGTGTCTCTCCAAAATAGGGCTCCACAGCCACACAAGGAAGTGTGCGAGATGAACCATAGTCGTTCTACGACTTAAGGAGACCAATGAATGAATGAATTTTGTAGCTCTGTAGCACCAAGCCTCCCTCCACACCCCCCCCCCCCAAAAAAAAAAAAAAAAAGCGAACACCTTTTAATAACCACCACTGTCATAATAGATATTTTGTAATTAGGCCTGATTGCTCTAACCTTACTGTAAGGGCGCTACCAATTTATCCATTTTTTGTGTGCTCTACATGCCAACTAAAAAAATAAAAAAATAAACGGTTCATGTTTTTCAGTGTTCAATTGTTGGTACGCCCAATGTCTGGCTCTGAAGGTAGCTGGAAGATTGGAAGTAGCGCATGCGTAATAGAACAATTGTTTCCCTCCCTCCCACTCACACACACACATACAGAGAGAGAGAGAGAGAGAGAGAGAGAGAGAGAGAGAGAGATAGTCTCTTACAGATTTTTGTTTTCATCTTACATGCACTCACACCTGCACCCCTCCCAGACTCCTCACTTACTCAGGTTTGTATTTCTGGTATATATATATATATATATATTACATTTCTATTTCTTGAACTGAGTTCCAGTATGTAGCAGTGTGTACCAGTGATCCACTCAGGCTTTAGTTGGAGCCTTGTCATTACAGATCAAAGACGTTGAAAATGTGACGCACCGTTAGTCAGCCCGTTGTTGAAGTCCAGGTGACTCGGCTAAGAAAATGTCCTTCCAAATAGGATGGAATAGATTAAAACCGTAGATTGAGTCTTAAATACACACACACACACACACACACACACGAGCGCGCTATGCATACAACACACACACACACACACACACGCCACACAGTGACATCGGACAACTATATCTTCAAGAAAACAGACAAATCTATTACTACCCTCTATCTCTGTATCTTTCTGTCTTTCTCCCTCTGTCTTACTCTCTGTGTCTCTCTCTCTCTGTCTATTTCTCTGTCTCTCTCTCTCTCTCTGTCTTTCTGTCTCTCTGTCTCTGTCTCTGTGTTTCCAAAATTTTCTTACAACTACAACACACATTTTATTTTTTGAGTAACTATTTCCGTGTTTGACTGCAGCGCTAAAAGGTTTTGTTTTTATTGAGCTCTGTTAGCTCCAAGCATTAAAATCGGAAATTGAAATGGTCTAAATATAGAAGATCTCGCTGAAGCCTCGTTTCATTTGAACTCTTGACATCAAAGGAAAATGTCTCAACATTTCGATGACTAGAGGTAGCTGACATTTCCATCTTTCAATACGCACAGCTAAGCAACTAACAGGGCAATCAATACACAAAATAATCATGTCAACTTTGATATTTTAGGCACACCTAAAACTTAGAATGACGTCAGAGAAGAGTAGATTTTTGTCTAGAAGACACGACCGATATTTGGCTTCATATTGATAGTTTTGTTTTTTTCAAAGTTTATATCAACTTCCCTTTATCTGCTTGACTGGTACAATGTTTGTACACGTTATTTTATAACACGCCTGTTCTAGGATCTAGTTGACATTTCGTACAATTATTCACAAAACCAATTAGTCAATTAATTACTAGTAATTTATTATTTTGTTTAAAAGCATCAAGGGAAACTAATTCTCCAGCATCCACAGTTATGTTTAGATTTGTTGTGTTTAGTCCCTTGACATAAGTGTTAACTAAGTATCAAGTTGATACTTTAAATTTGAAACAATTATTTATTGTAACCATAGACATAAATAAATATAGACTGGAATAAGGAAGTCACTTCATGTAACTTGAAAACATGTATATCTATTGAATTCGGATTTCCGAATTATGAAGAACTTAAAAATTACATGATCTTCAGTCTTAGAGATTAAACAAAATTTATAGACATAAAATAAAGTACAATTAGTCACAAATTTTTATTTCATAAAACTCTCTTATTGGCCAGTTTATATTTATATATGTCTATGATTGTAGCTATCAAAACATGAATCAATTAAAAAAAAAACAAGATTACAAAGTGAGTTTGTGTGATATACAAACTCAGAGGCGGCCCCCGTCAGAGTCGGATCCCTGTCAGATCTGCATATTCGCAAGATGTTTCGGATGTTCCTTCAAAGTTGAAAATAATTAACTTCTCGCTGGACGACGGAGGATGGCGAACAAGATATAAACCTGCCTTATCTTGATGTTTGCGCACTAGACTGTAGTTCGGATTTTTCGTTGGTCCCTGGCTCAATTACTGCATGCTCCCATCCCCTCCTGTGGAAGTTTTGAAATAGGAAGTAAACTATCTTTAACTCTGAAGAAACAATTGAAACATGTAAAACAAACAGACACATAACCCGGGAGCGTCGAGATAATCAGTTCAGCACGCTAACTGGTTACAAACTAATAGCCTGATATATACCATATGTCACACGAGCGATTTAAACAATCTTTCAGCATTGATCTGTAGAGATGTAGATGTACATAAACTAAACTTCTGATTTAGCACTCTTAATATATATCTTATTAATTATTATTATCAATAATTTAGATGTAATTTAGATAAAATTTAGGTAAAATTAAAATAAAAAGCCCAGATAATCAATAGAATGAGTGCAATATTAAATTTAAAAATAGAAGATTAGTTTTAGTTTATTATAACATTTCAACGTAGATTTAGACATAAACATCCGGAACTATATATTATAGATATTTTAAACTATCGTAATATTTCTGAATGAACAGTAAAGGTAATAATATTGTCAAAAGCCTTTAGTTTTTTTATCTAACCGTGATTGACAGACCAACAGTTAAAACGCACACAAATATGCTTCTTTCATTCTTATGGGGGCAGTAAAAAACATTTTTTTTTAAATCTGATTTTTTTTAAAGTTTCAGAAATTGGTTTGGAATCATGTCATGGCCGGGCTTTACGCTAGTACACGAAAGTGGCTGCTAAAAGTTCATTTAAAAAAATTATATCAAAGATAAATGACAGATCTTATTTAGTGCCCCAGCGGTCAAAATATGGATCTTCCGTGCTTTGATCTCTCAACGTTAGCCTAGTAAAGCCGATGTCCAAGGCAACTGCCACACCTCTTTTGTGAGTTGATTACTTAGATAGTAAATACTCGTTGCCTTTGTTAATAATAATACATGGCATTCGGTGTAATGTATAACAATATTAATTGTCTTAAATTAGGTTTCAATTATATTGCATGCTAATTAGGTTTTTTCTCTTTAAATACTGCTTGCATAAAATATTTAAAAAAATTAGATTTTGAGCTTTTAGAAAAAAAAAGTAGCCGTTGCATCAGAACTTTGAATGATGTATATTATCGTGATGTCAGATTTTCATTATCTCTTCTACTTTCTGAGCACTAAACGGGACGGACGGACAGACAGACAGACAGACGGACAGACAGACAGACGGACAGACAGACAGACAGACAGACAGACAGACGGACAGACAGGCCACACAAAACTAATAGCGTCTTTTCCCCTTTCGGGTTTGCTAAAAACTGAATTAATCTATTGATTATTGGTAATAAATTTTTTTTTGTATCGAAAAGGGGAAAAAAACTTTACGTACATTGTTAGTAGATATAGTTTTAGGGACGGAGTTTTTTTCTCATTTCATATAAATGTCTTTTTTGAAGTATTGAAATTGTTGTGCTTATTGAAAGACTTAGAGATGAGTTTATGTTGTGTCATGTGAATCCAAACTGTGTATCTTAACTTTAATAATAAGACATCGTCTTCAATTCTGAAGATTAGGGATGAATGCACTGTTACACTCGGACCACCTCGACCCAGTTGCGACCTACATATTTTGCCACAAGTAACGCAGATAAATCCATTGTTAATGTTATAAAAAATATTGCGAACGACCAAATTTTCTACACAAGGCTTAACTCCCCTCAGTTTGATATATCTGTATAGAAACAAAATGAATCACGACTAATTAAATATTAGGTAACTTTTTTTTGGATTGATTCTCGCCTTATCACCGGCAATGAATAACTGTGCTGAGTCTCAGCTTTGGAAATGGGAGAGGTGACTTGTACGAGATACCACTCAGACAGAGTGATTGAAGATTTGTAGTTGGCCTTATTATTACTTTGTGCTTGTAACACCACAGTTTTAGAACCACTGTTGTTCATAGTGATTAGAAATCACTTAGCTGAAGTCCGTGCTTGGTGCACGAGAATTTTGACCACATGACCACATGACCACCGGACAGAAGCCAGTTGTTCTCCCAGACTCCGAGGATAAAGGAGCTTGATATATTTTGTTGTACAAGTAATAATTATGTACCTAGTAAAGTCTTTATTCCTGTTGGATTAATTACCATGCTTATTCATATGTGATGGCTGGATTTGCCTTTATTACCATTGTGATTTCTTTATATAAATAAAAACAGTGTCTGCTAGAAGGAAGTTGATTACTTATTTACGTGTGTGATGTCCTAGCAGTTAGAACTCAAGTTAGATGTTCCTACGCTCTAGCAAATCTAGTGCGTAGAGTACACAAGCCAGAAGAGGCTTATTATTACAATAATAGAACGACATTCGCGTCAGTAACTAAACGTTACATATAATTGGTGGCCAGCAAAAACAGTAAAAAGCAAAAAGCCAGTTAATTCAGTTGAACCACTACAGCTGTGAAGTTCCAGTGTGTACCAGTATTGACACATTAAACTTGCATAAGCCTAAGACAACACAGGCGCAAGATTACAGCCCGGGACTATATACATTCAGCAACATGGCCGCTGACTCAAGTGAATTTAGATCTTCAAAGATTTCATCTAGTACAATAGAAGACTAATGCAGGTGACTATTTCATTATTCTAAATTTATGCCTGAGTATCTAGTAGATCCAAATACCCTACTTTGGTCTACGAGATTATCAGCTAATTAAAGTACAAGCCAGCAAACGATCACAAGTGATAGACGCTTGATGACCTCGTGATTTTGCGTCACCTCATTTGCATCACTTGACCTCAATACCGAAGCTAAAGTGTGTCAACACAAGAATGGTCCATCAAGAGAAGAAACCAGTCTGTCAACAAGCTATTTTGACTCAACGACGAAGAGCCTTTTCCGTACACATTCTAGACGAGCCGCAAAATTGGGTGAACTAGATCTACATACAGAGCTACTTCTATACTGTACCTAATCAAGTCAGACGTCGTACAAGCCATCGTTCATCATAGGTGTGCGTATACGATCTGTAAACCCACCTATCCATCTTGTCAATGTCAGTGCAAACGGCTACATTACAAATGGAAATATAGTTTTGGGCACAACTATATATATATCTCACTAAATCCTAATATTTGTTTATCTTGTTTATTTACAAGAATTATTACAAGTTACTAATTCCACTATTGTCTATTCACAAGGATTAGTATGTTTATTGTCAGTATTACAAGTATTCAAGTGGATTATATTTGATTGTGAATTATTCCTTATTGGATTATCTTATTGGATTATCTTATTATCACTTAAGAATACGGAAGGTACCAAGTCATCGTGCCCATAGCAAAGCTCCTGTATTGATTTATTCACCACTATCTTGATGGATTATTTTGCACCACACTGGATACTACCTTATCTCAGTGGATTATCTTATTATAGTGGATTAACCTACCACTATCTTGATGTTTACAGCAATATTTCAATTGAATTATTTGAAGCTATATATCAACTGAGAGCCATTAAAGAACTGAATCAAGTTACACTGGAGGGAGTCAGTAAGTTGTTATTAAACATATTGATTTATATAATTGAGTACATATTACTCCATATGCAAAAGTAAATTTTTTCAGTGTTAACTGATATAAGAGTGCTGACCTAGCACTAGAAAACACTAAACTTGTTTTCTCTACATGTATATTTGTTACTAAGGGAGGAAGGAGTGGGAATATTGTGTGTCCTGAAATTGAGGTGGTACAATTTCGTTGTCCATTTCTTTCATTTCATTCAATATGTATCTCTAGGGATTATTCTATCTGCTCTATTAGTTCTAATAAGGTCCGCGTAGACCATCCTTGTTGGTAAGGGACTTATAGATCATTTGGGAAATTTTTGTTTAGCTGTATTGTTCTGTTAGTAAAACTGTTATTGTAATTCTCTGTTGTATTTATATTGTTATTTGTCCTAAGTCCTGTATTTAAATATTTGTAATTCTCTTGTCCTATTTCTTCTATTTATTAATTTCTTTTATAGCAGACTGTCCTGTTATATATATTGTTTCTGTGTTTGTTTCTTTTACATTGTATATATTTTTCTTATTATATTAATTTAATTTTTTCATTTTATTTTACAATTTGGCATACACAATAGCCACACATTACTCATATCATGTCACATTAAAATTTTTTTGAGTATATTATTGATTGATTTATTGACTGACATTAAGATCATCATATTTGATCTAGATCTTGACATACACTGTCTTGAATCTGCTTATCTCAAGTCTTGAGATTTGTTATTATTGCTAAGCAACATATATTGTAACATAACATATTGTAACATTATATTTTTCAATTTCCTTGTCAACATTGTCATATTTTTTCTCTTATTTTTTTTCATTACTATTTTGTACATCACATACACACAATCATGTCTGCATATGACAAAATAATTGAATTAGTTAAAGTTATGGAGCTAGAGGGAGATGAAAAGAAAGAATTTATTAAAAAAGAATTAGAAAAATTAGAAAAGAAAGAGAAAGAGGATAGGGATAGATTAGAAAAGAAAGAGAAAGAAGATAAAGCAGAAAAGAAAGAAAAAGAAGAGAAAGATAGAATTAGGGAAAAAGAAATTAGTGAGAGAAATGAAAGAGCATTGGAGAGGGAACACCAAAAATCACTCAAAGATCTAGAAATTAAGCAAAAAGAGTTAGAGACAAAACAAAAAGAAATAGAGAAAGAAGCAGAAACTAAACAAAAACAAATAGAGAAAGAGGTAGAGTTAGCCAAATATGAAGCTGCAAAAGCAAACCCAAACATATTAGCCCCACAAACCACTAGTAAACCAGCCATTTCTAGATTCCATAAATTTAACTTAAAGGAAGAAACTCTGGAAAACTATCTGACACAATTTGAGCACATAGCTAGTACATATTCCCTCAATGATGAAGACATGGCAAAACATCTGTTGGCCAACCTCTCTGGTGAGCCATTGAATATCATTAGTACACTTACAGAAGACCAGAAAAAAGACTACACATCAGTAAAAAATAGACTATTGAGCCATTTTGGAAAGAGTAGTGATTTCTATAGGCAGCATTTTAAGAATCTAAAACTCAACAAAGATGGCGATTTCAATCGCATAATCTTTGATATGAAGACTAACATGTTGAAGTGGCTAGAACTAGAAAAATGTGATATTAAAGACCCCAAGCAGATTTTAGACATGATCATCATTGACAATGTCTTAACCAATGTTACAGACTTAGTCTTCACATTTCTAAAAGAAAAGAAAATAAACAATGAAACTGATTTAATTACCAATCTGAACCTGTTCAAAGACAGTCACCCAGGCCACACTATGGACAAAAGAGAGCTACATCAATTAGCTGCCACAGTAAATACTCGTAGTAACAGCTATACTAAACCCAAGTATTCTAACACAAAATCTTGTTTTCTTTGCGGAAGACCCGGTCACTTGAAAAGCCAGTGCAGACAGAAATATAATTATAGATACAATAGCAATAGCAATTATAGAAACCCCAACAACTATAATCAAAACAGATACCAAAACAACAGTAACAATTATAGGCAAAATCAAAACAATTACAACTATAGACCAAACCAAAGTACTAGCCCAGTAAATAGAAGTCCTAGATACCAAAACAATAATAGTGATAATAGACCATCTAGGAGAGACACATTTTACCAACAAACATTTCACAACTCTAACAACTCTCAGAATAGAAACAACAACAGGAACAGTAACAATAGTAACAATTCTCGTAGAGAAGAGCAAGTAGCCTACCTACAAGCAGATAAGCATATGATAAATGTCTTCCCAGCCTATGTGAATCAATCTGAATGTAAAGCCATGAGGGATACAGGCGCTTCCACCTCAATCGTAAGATCGAGCCTAGTACGGCCAGAACAGTATTTACAGGAGTCTGTTAAAGTCATATACGCCAACATAGAGAAATTTGATATTTGTAAGACAGCAAAAGTCTGGATAGACTCACCATGGATCACTGGGGAAGTGGAAGTAGTAGTCATGGATACTCCAGCCCAAGACCTTATTATAGGGAACACCCAAGGTGTCAAGGACCCAACAATCAATGAAGTGAACTGTTGGATTACAAACAGACAACAAAGATGGATCTTAGAACAACATCAGGTTCTTGCTGTAGAAACTAGATCCAATAAAAAAATTATACCTGAAATTGAGATACAAACTACCTTATTTAATGATATAGGAGTAACTAGGCAGGAATTAATAGAAATGCAAAACAAGGACACCATAATTCAGAACCTATTAAATAAAAGCTATAATAAAATTAATATCAATAATCACCACTTAAAGATAAACAATTTAGCTGTTAGATGTAACAAAAAGGGAGGTAATACAAGAGTACAGATTTTAGTCCCAGAAAATTTACAGTCTAAAATACTTATGTTATGTCATGATGACCCAACAGCAGGTCATTTTGGTAAAAAGAAAACATACAACAAAATAGCAGAGAAATTTTTTTGGCCCAAGATGAGAGCTAATATTCAACACTACATAAACAGTTGTCCCCAATGCACTAGACAGAAAACTATAAACAGGGCACCCCTACAAAAGACAGATAGAGGTAAATATTTTTGGGACAAAATTGCCATAGATATAATGGGTCCTCTGAATCCCAGCAGCAAGGGAAACAGATATATTCTTGGCATAATAGACACTGCAACAAGATGGGCAGAAGCTTTTCCACTTAAAAGTATCACATCTGAGGACATATGTAACTCACTAAAAACTTTGTTCCTTAAGTTTGGATTTCCAAACAAGATCCTTTCGGATAATGCCTCCAACTTCAAAGCCAACCTAAACAAGGCATTTGCTGACATGACAAATATAAAATTAGTATATAGTTGTCCTTACAGTCCTTCTAGCAATGGTTGTATAGAAAGACTCGTGAAAACCATTAAACAAATAATCTACAAACTAGAAAAAGAAGCCATGAACACCTGGGATCAAACACTACACTATGCTATTTTTGCCTATAATACAACAATACATGAAACCACACAATTCAGTCCCTATGAACTAGTATTTAGTAGGAAACCTAAAGGTCCTATAGAACTTTGGGCAGATAAAATGTTAGACCTGGAAAACTACAATGATTTCCATCCCTGGATCACACAAGTAAAAGAAAACTTAAAACAAGGTATAAAACTAGCTGACATAAATATAGAGAAGAACTTAAAGAGACACAGGGATATAAAAAATAAACATAGGAAGTTAAGAACACTTAATGTAGGAGATCAGGTATACATCAAAATAGAAAATAGATATAGCAAAAACAAAAATGAGGGACCATTTCAAATAATAGGCAAATTAGACAATAAAGTATACAAGATAGACAGAGATGGTAGAGAGTGTACATTAAATATAGATAAATTAGTCAAATTTGAAAAAAGAAAAGGTAATGAAGTAGACATAGTTAAGGCTGACACAGATTCAGAAGAGATCATACAAAAACACACAGTAAACACCATAACAATAGATACCTCTTCAGATTCAAACATTGATAGAACTAACATAAACAACCTAACAATCAAGTACCCCAATGTCATTACTGTAGAACTTGGATGTACTGATTTAATTGAACATTCAATAAAGTTAGACAAACCACTACCAACAAAAACCAAAGCATATAACATACCTAAAGCATATGCAGAAGCAGTCAAAGAAGAGATGTATAAATTAATTAGGGAAAATAAAATAGAAAAATCAGATATTTGTTCATATGCATCACCTATGGTGATAGTTAAGAAAAAAGATAACTCTGCTAGAATCTGTTGTGACTACAGAGAAATTAATAAGTGCACAATTCTTGATCCTGAACCTTTACCTGACACAGAGACACTAATTAACATGCTCAGTAAAGCATCATTATTTACTACAATGGATTTAAATAGAGGATTTTGGCAAATAAAAATGGCAGAAGATTCAAAGCAATACACTGCATTCAAATGTAATTTACCAGGTTTAGAGGGCATATACATATGGAACGTAATGCCATTTGGACTAGTTAATAGCACTGCAACATTCCAGAAATGTATGAGCAAACTTTTAGCAGGTATAGACAATGTCATGTCATATGTGGATGACATATGTATTTTTACAAGGTCAGAGATAGAGCACTTAGATACATTAGAACAGATATTTAACCGCCTGAAGCAACACAATATGACAATAGCGCCTAACAAGCTAAATCTACTTAAACAAGAAATACAATTCTTAGGGTACAACATCACTTACAATAAAATAACCCCTACTAAAGCAAACATTAGCAAAATAAACAAGATTAAAGAACCCAAAACAAAAAAGGATGTAAGATCATTACTTGGCTTATGTAACTTCTATAGGAAATTTGTACCTAATTATGCACAACTTATCCAACCTTTGGTTGAATTCACTAAGAAAAAACACTCAAATTCCATTAATCTAGATGAAAGAAGTAGACAAGCACTAGCTAGATTAAAAGACAAATTCAATGAACAATTAGAGTTAGGAAGCATTGATTCTATTTCTCCACTACTACTATACACAGATGCTTCTAACAATGGTATTGGTGCATGCTTACTACAACAAAAAGACACTGAACTCAAACCTATCATTCATGTCAGTAGAACATTAAACAATGCAGAGAAAAAGTACTCAGTAATAGAAAAGGAATTATTAGCCATAGTTTGGAGTCTAGTAAAACTAAAGAATTATTTATTAGGCAGATTTTTTATAATCAAATGTGACCATAAGCCATTGTTAGCACTAAAAAGAAAAGAACTCAAGAACAATAGAATCAATAGATGGTCATTGATTCTCAGTGACTATAAGTTTGACATACAGAGTGTCCCAGGGCATGAAAATGTCCTGGCAGATTTTTTATCTAGATATGTTATACATGAAACAGATGTGAATGATGACAATGATATAAAACACATTAGCCAGAGTATTTTGTCTGAATAAGGTCACATAACCTTGTGTATTGTAACTAGGTCAACATGACATTTTTTTTCTCACTGTATTGTAAACAAGGTCATGACACCATATTGTTACAGTTTCTCAACCACAATATGAGTTAATAGGTCATCATAACTATGACATTTTTTGTATTTGTAAATTTTTTATTGGGTCACTTTGACATTTTTCTTCAACAGTGTTACTT
>JADKLZ010038045.1:0-10674 GCA_021533235.1 Biomphalaria straminea
GACCGGTCACTTCATCCCCGGTCACTTCATCCCCGGTCACTTCATCCCCGGTCATTTCATCCCCGGTCACTTCATCCCCGGTCACTTCATCCCCGGTCACTTCATCCCCCGGTCATTTCATCCCCTGGTCACTTCATCCCCCGGTCATTTCATCCCCTGACACTTTTCATCATCTGATCATTTTATCTAACAAATAGTAATTTTAAAAATCATTAAATGAGCAATATTTAATGTATTCATTTTTTATTTAAATGACAAAATTTTAACACGTTAGATTACAATAAAATTGAAATTAAATGCCATTAAAAACTATAAAAATTTAGCATGTGTAAATATAGGCTTAGAGGTAATGTAAAGAAAAAGGTGTTTTTGTGTTCATCTACATCAGTAAGATTAATATGCTATCGATTTTAAGTAGAGGAGACCCATTAGTTTCGATGTCTAAAGTGAATACCAATAAAAAAAATTACTTACATATACATGTAGAAATAAATATATATAGAAATAAAGTCCTATTATACAATCTGTAATCTTTATGTTTAAAAGGATATCAAGCAAAGCTTATACAGGCGACATGATATCCCGAGGATTGGTGAAGTCCGCCTTTATTAGAAAAAAATAAAACCTTATTTCAAGGCTAAAAATGACGCGTCAATTTTCAAGAAAGAGCGATTTAAAAATAAAATAAAATGAAACATGGTCGTACTTCAACCATACCTTGGCCTTTGATGATAAGTTATCAGCGGCATGATCATAATTATTGTCATCGCACGTCTATCTCTCAAAAGATGTCCACTACTAGCACAACACCTTGATCTTTGATGATAAGTTATCAGCGGTACGGTCGTAATTATTCTAATCGCACTTCTATCTCTCAAAAGATGTCCACTACTTGCACCACACCTTGGTCTTTGATGATAAGTTATCAGCGGTACGGTCGTAATTATTCTAATCGCACTTCTATCTCTCAAAAGATTCCTACTACTTGCACAACACCTTGGCCATTGACCATTACGCTATAGCTAAGTACACATCCAGATTTGCAATAAGATTTTTCATTAAGAATACTAATAAGAGGAGGAAACACCATAAACGCATTAGTAACATGTCATAAAATGTCAAAAACATTCTACATAATCATATTTATATATAAAATATTTAATTGGGGATGAAATGACCGGGGGATGAAGTGACCGGGGGATGAAGTGACCGGGGGATGAAGTGACCAGGGGATTAAGTGACCGGGGATGAAGTGACCGGGGATGAAGTGACCGGGGATGAAATGACCGGGGATGAAGTGACCGGGGATTAAGTGACCGGGGATTAAGTGACCGGGAACCATATATTTATATATAGCTCATACTGCAATCTTACAATAAACTCTACAGACCGTCATCGTAGTGTCAATCTTTTATTTCTTATTTCTGAACAGTTTTGATTGAAATTCCGAATTCCGAAGTTTAATATTTACTCCTTTCTTGCGGCTAGAACAATGTTTAACTTAATAACTTGACTAAAATATATTTTAATAACAATATAAAAAAACAACAACTCATTTACCTTTATCCCGTACATTTTTTATCCTGTCTTATAGGGCTCAACATAAATTGCATTAGACCTAGAACAGTCGATGCTTGTGCAGGTCTTCCTAACTTTACCTGTCTTTTAAAGCGCAAGACAATATAAAATATTTAAGAAAATACATTAGCTTGCTTAAAAAGAAATCCTTCAGCGATTATAAGCGGTCATATACTCTAAAAATAACTATAAACAAAAAAAAAAAGAGATATTCCACATCCGTGTTTATAATTACAATTCATTTGAATATTTAATAAAATGAATTATTAAACAGGACGCGATGACAATCAAATACTATCTTAACCGAGCAATTTGTGAATATATATACATATACATAATGAGTTTCAGTAAAATTTTAAAGTATATGTATATAAATAAAAAAATCTCAACTCACTGACAACACTGACAAAGTCACGTCGACAGTTAAAATTGGTGTCAATGTGTTTCATTCAAGTTAAATTAATTTGGCTAGGCATCTTTTATGAATGAAAAGATTTGAATGACGTCAATGGAAAAAAAAAATACTTGACACCACTTGAGACACTAGGCCACCAGCAAGAAAAGAAAAAAATACTTGACTAATTACGTCACTAAGACATTTTATTTGCAAACAAGAACGAGTTTCGAATAAGTGAGTCTAATTATAATTTATTTTTTTCGCACCATCTTATTGTGAGCTCTATTAGACTTAAATTGGGCAAATATATTTCCTAAATTATTTAACAGGGCGAGGCTCGTCACCTGGTACTTACAATCATTAAAAGTCCATGAAAAGAGACGGAAGATAGAAGTCAGTTTTGTGCAATAAAACATTTGTATATAGTTTTATAGACTCTGCCTTTTTGGGAGAATAACAGAAATTCAATGGATAGGTTCAATAAAAGTTTGCAATGTATTTCGAAAAGCAGCGTTCAGATTGCGAGTCTATCAAAACTTATTTTTTAGCGATCACCTTAGAGCTATCTCTATATAGAGAGAGGATCCATGTACAAAATTAATTAAGCTAATTTAGAGACCTGTTGAAAACTAAATCCGTTGTAGTTCACGTATATAAAGTAGAACAACGTTTCTCAAACTGTGGGGCGCTCCTTCCTCAGGCAGTCTCAATGTTAACTTAAGGGTATGCGACGTCCTCATACAATATTTAGGACAGATATCTGCAACGCCATCAACAAAAACGTGCTTGTAGATGTCTTCTGGTAAATTTTAATTGCCAGTTAGTCTAGAGAGCTCATTATCGATAACAGGTTCTCTATTTTAATTAATGAAAAACAAACCCCAAATGATTGTTTGAAATCATTCTTCTGCCTTTTATCACAAATTAACCCCAAATGATTGTTTGAAATAATTCTTCTGCCTTTCATAACAAATTAAGGCCAAATGATAGTTTTAAATCTCTATACTTACTAAATGATCTTTAAAAAAAGTCCAGAAAACTCATGACTGATAATATGCTGTTTAATTTTTTTTAACGTAAGAAGAAAATGTAGACTTTAAATAAATAATGGTTAACGTTATTTAAAGTCTAGGGTTGTATATGTTGTTTAGCTGCGATATTTCATTTATCAATAAAAATATGACCTTGACAATTTTTCTTCATCCCTTGGCAATTCCGTCTTCGGCTGCCTCTGTGTTTGTGTGATAACACAAACTCTGTTTGATGTTTTTTTTTTAATTATATTACAAACATCACATATTTGAAATGTAATATTTTATAATTCTGACACAAATTTAGAATATCCGGTAGATAAACAAGAAAAATAAGTAAATCCTTTTCTAAAAAAAAAAAGCTTATCTAAAGGAGAAGAAATCCACCCTTAAAATATCTATCAATAATTTACATGCTATCTACATAATCTACATTCGATATAAAAAAAAATGATTGATTGTCAATAATTAAATGATTTATTTGGGCATTTCTTATATTGGTTTATATTTTTTAGGTACAATAATATTTTCTTAAAGCATCAACTTGATCGGACTATGCGTTAACAATTTTTTTAAGGGGACTAAACTCTACAACTTTAGCAATGTCTGTGAATACTTAGTTTCCCTAGTCGGTATCAGACAAAATGATTAATTTAAAATAAATATTTGTAATTAATTGACTAATTGGGTTTTTTTTTTCATGTCTATGCCATGAATAATTGTGCGAAGTTTCAACTTGATCCGAGAATGAGTGTGGGAGAAAAAACGTGTACCCAATTTGTACCAGACTGACAGACAGACATACAGAGTTTATATAAGCTTTGTATAAAGGTGTTAGGAGACAAACTAAACTGCTAATTTTCAAAGGCAAGATATCAACATTATATAATAGTTTATTGTTAGTTTACTGGTTCAATGTAATCAATTAAAAGAAAATATTAACTAAGAAATTTTTAAACAATTAGGAAAAGAAAAAACACGTTTAGTTATCAAGTATTATAAAATGTAATTGCTTAAACTAACGAATTTCTTATGGGATTATATAGAGCTCTGCAAATCAAGTTTTATTGTAAACTAATGTATATATAAAGTACAAACTTCTCGACTAGTAGGACCTTTAGGTCCCAAGTGTCGTCATGTAAAGGTTATAAAGGTATTTTTTTTAAATATGAAGATATAATATACATTCATTATTTGAAACAGTAGAAAACAGTCTATTCATATAACATACTATTGACAGGAATCAGATATAATATTGAGGGATGATGTCAAAGTGAGGAAGTGGATATTAAAAATTAAAGCAATTTATGCCCACTTGAATGAAAAATTATGAGAAATTTGTTTATAAGTACTCATGTATGTGTTCTATTGCGATTATACTAATTCTAAATAACTAAATAATAAAAATTAACTATAAACTATTTTTGACGTATGAGTCTCGAATAAAAATAGAATGATTTAAATCCTCTATAATTATCATATATTCTATATATTGCCACTTTTGAAAATGCCACGGCATAATGACAAAAAATTATACTAATGATCAATACTCTGACATTTTTTAAATTGTGGTAAACTAAAAACAGATAAATAGTATTTAAATAAAAAAAATCAAACAATCACAGCATTTTGTATCACAGATATTGAACTGTAAGCATTGTATAAAAAATATCACAAATTTCTCTAAAAATTGGACTTTTTGTTAAGAAAAAAATAATTTAAAGGAAAAGAAATAATTAAATTGCTCTTAGAATACGATGGTTAGATCCCTTTAGGATTTTTCAATGAAATCTTTACAATCCCTTCAAGTAAAACCATCGTTTTACTTGTACATCTGTTTGAATAAAAAAAACTATCATAGAAACACCAGCTAACATTGAGCTCAGATATAGAAACTGGGGAGAGCCATTCCTCAGAGAATTTGCGACAACTAGTTCATCGGCTTGAAAATTTGACGGCGTCTCTTCAGGCTTATGTTGAATTTCTTATGGTGTAATCTCTCCATTTTTTAGTAGATTCTTCTTGTTGTTCATTGTCAGACGCCAGCTGAGATTTGAACTGTTGAAAATCTAAACATAAAAAAGAAAATAATTCATAAAAACAAAAACAACTACAAAACTTATATTAGAGAAAGAACGCAATATTTTAGAAAACTGCAAGATGTATGTCCAATGTCTGTTTAAAACAAAATTAATTAATTGTCATTAATAAATGTACAAAATAATTAATCATTTGTATTGTCTTTGATAATGAATCATTGTACAAAGTTTTACATTGACCTAAGAAAGGGGAAATGAGAGAGAAAGAATGTATACAAGTTTGATAGTAGACATAATAAAGTGGTGTAAGCTTTGTAATGAGAATGAATGTTTTGAACACGTACTTAATTTAAACAATACAAAATTGATTATAAACTACAGAGCTAGAAATCAAGTTTTGTAACATACATCAACAAAAAAAAAAGTAGACGCGATCATTTCCTATGAGCCTTTCAATAAAAAAAGTATCTTGGAACTTGGAAGAAATGTGTGTGTGGGGGGGGGGGGAGAGTGAGACTTATTCAAAATCACAAAACAAATTACAAAGATGTTCTATATGATCCACATCTATCGAGATGTGCGGGTCCAAAATGTTGAATCTGATAGGATGCAGCTTGTCTAGACTAATAGAGTAATAAGGTCTTGTGTAATAAGATGATCTTGATTAGAACAAGTCATGCTATTCAATTCTTCTTCATAAGTACTGTGAATTTTATTTGAGTTAAGGGAGTGGAAATGTCAGATTGGCTTACTTGGTATATACAATTATATGCATACTGGAGTGAAGTGAGTATTGAATGATTGAATGAATTAGCGCCCTTTGTATATTATTATGATATAATTTTTACCTTTACCATTAAAAAAAAGGATTATGTAAGAAAAATATTACATATATTACTATATTTTAAAGCTAAATTTGGACTATAGAATCGACTGATAGCACATGCCCAAAGGTACACATCGATTCCCAATCGATAAAACGCATACACAAATCAGATACACATCTAGACACAAGGACAACTTTATTCTGTTGAGCATTACCTCGTCCTTTCACGTTATACAACAGGATGTTACTGGATGCGACCTGGGCGCTCTGGTCACCTGCTACTCTTCGCCTACGTCCAACAGCATTGGCATTGACGCACATTCTCACGCAGCTGGTTGTGGAGGGTGGAAAGAACAGTCAATGGAATGGAAGAAATACTTCATTATATCTAAATGTTATATTCACTGGACGATAAGTCTCCTCTAAATAAAAATAGACTCAAGCTATTAGCTTTTTTTTTTTTTTTTTGGAATCCGCAAAGCATTGAAAAGGTGGGCAGGCCAAAAAAAACCACAAAGAGGTTAGCTAGGTTGGGGAGAATGGACTGACATTAGAGCAGATAAGAAAGCTGCTCAGAACCGAGTTCGGTGGAGAATTATGGTTGCGGCCCTTAACTCTCTGCTGGGTTAACACTAACTAGCTACCTTACTAACTCTAATTGTTGGTTATATATGCTTTTTTTATAAAACTATTGCAATTATAATTCTATATATCCTATAATTCTATATGATGTACATGGTAAATGAGAGGGGTGTAATAATTAACATGACTGATCCAAGCTGATTAATACAATCCCACTTTGTAATAGCTTTCTTTTTTTTTAGTAGATCTATTTGGTATACAGAGGCATAGTGAGAGAAACGTTCGCCCAAGGCAGTGTACTTCATAGCCCCCCCCCCTCTCATTTACAAAGTACATAATATAAAATTATGAATTTAAAAAGTATTTAATAATAGTGTCATAAAAATAACTTTTGAATGTATTACCTAACTAAAATGTCTACCTTAAATTATTTTTTATTTGTTGGTAAGCCCCCCTTCCCATGTGCATCGTAACCCCTTGCCCCTCCCCTCACTAAAACTGTCTGTATGCTTTTCTTGTTAATAATAAGTGGTAGGATAGTATTGTCAATAACGTCAATATCAAATGTTATTACTTTTATATATTAAATCTAAGGTTTCATCAGTGGCGTAGCGTAGAAGGGGGGAGGGAGGGGGAGGTTTTGAAAATCACCCCGGGCCCCCACTTAGGGGGTCCCCCAAACGGGTGTCCAAAAATTGTTTGTAAATACATATATTAATATATTTGACAAAAAGTGTCAAGTACCAGTACGTTTTAAAATATTTTTCCGAAAGAGAAAAGTTAAAGTTAGTTTTACATTTTAAAATGCAAATCTTTAATAGATTTGTTGCCGATTTATTTTACTTTCAAAAGAGATCAAACGTGCTTGCAGCAAAAAACTAAGAATATTCTCTTTGTTGCCACGAACAGGGGAGTCCTTAACAGTGCGCGGGACCCTGTGCGTGTGTCATGTGCGGGGCCCCGTAAGGATAAACTATATATACCGTACCACATCATGATAACCGGCTAATCCGCCTCTAACGCTGTAACAATAACAAGACACTATGTCTGTCTTAACGCTGTGGGCCTTCCTTTTGTTACAAAACATAGAACATTGCGTAGCCATTGTTGGCTTACTAATGGCCGCGCTAAGTGCTATACATACTGTATTGTAATTGTTCTGCATAAGGAAAATTCTTTCAACTTAAAAAAAAAAAATTACTCCCATGGCCATAGCCTATTGGGAAAAAAAACAAATAGACGAAAGCAACCGATCCAAATATTTTATTTCGTTTACAAAACTTCGACAACCAATTGGATTGTATTAGGAAAATATGTGGTGATCAAGGTTGTGACAATAAAATCTCCGATCGCGGGGCCCCCCTCAAGCGCGGGGCCTGGGGCGGCTGCCCCACTTACCATCCCCTAAGGCCGCTACTGGCCACAAATAAAACTGTATGATATACAGCGTTTTCTTAATAATTATTATTCTTAATAATGCTAGAATTGTCCATTATTCGGGTTGACCAGGGTGGGGCTACAAAACAGCGTGATGCATTGGTTAAACCTATGATAACGCAACCACAATGAGTGGCCGTCTGTCTAGCTAGCGAATACGTCTGTTAGGTATAAATCCAAAAACAATATTGAATTGTTCAACTTTTTTTCCAAATTAACTCCAGAGATCCTTCCTTTTCAAGTTATTATCACATTCTTCCTACTAAAGTTCTTAAACTGATATCTACTAAGAACTTTAACAATTCGACCACTTCTGGTTGTCTTTACTGGCACAACAGGTTCTCTGGACGTTGGTCTATAACTGTCTGTTTCGTTTCTCTAACAGTTTACTGTTCTTAGCCTTCATCAGTATCATAGTACCCAAATATATCGTGATCGAAACCCTTGTTCAAAAAGCGTTGATTTCTTCTGTATGTTTTCCCATTGTTTGTTTATGATGTACGATCTGGGTGAGGAATGTTTTTTTTTTTTTTTATGAGAACTACTTTCTGACATGTTTGTTCTAGACGAACTCTCACTTTCTCTCCGACAGAGTAATCTTTAGGTAGTCTTGCTTTTGCATCGTATTTCACTTTGCTTTTCATCTGTCGTTCGTTGAGTAATGTCTCTGCATTTTCAGTTACCGATGGTTTCAATAGTTTTGGATCAGTTGGATTAATATCCCTGAGTCTTCTACTCATCAGCAGTTGTGATGCTTATCGGAGTATTTCTATACTCGAGCATGCTTTCTGCTAAATGACGAGAAACTGACGAAACTGATCACCCAATCCAACAAAAAAGCAAAAGAAGGTAGTGAATACTATGGATTCCCTGTAATCAAAACAACCAGAAGAAAGAAATGACTTTATTGGAAGTTGAGTTCTAATGGAGGACTGTCAATAGAACTGCAATTCAAAAGCGTTGCGACAGAAGTGCTGGAAAGATTTCAAATGGGGATGAAGGACAAATTTCAAAGGCTGGAAAAAATGGATACCTTTGGGTTTCTTCTTGAACCAAGACACCTGTTGGATGATGACACGCTTATGACAAACTGTGTTACTTTTTCCTGTTTGTTTGATGAAATAAATGGCAAATCGATTGTTCTATGATGTCATTGATGTACGAGCAGTTTTGATCAACAAACCAGTAATATGACCCACAATAGACATATTGCGGAAACGGGCTTCATATGGTAATAAAGTGTGCTCAAACCTTGCAACCTCCTCCGAATATCGCTAACTCTGGCCACTTCCATTGCGTCATTCTCAAAGCTCAAGTTCATCAAAAACTATCCCAGGAGCACAAGACGCAAGAAAGGCTCATCATAGCTTTAATGTCACAAATACTAGAAAGTATCGATGTAGATTATGTTATAGATGTCTTTGCTGCACAGAATGCACGACGTGAAGCGATATGAATTGAGATTTGTCACGTGTGCATTATTTAGCTTATAAACAATGGTATTATTTATTAAAAGAGTCTTAATGATATTTTTTTTTTAAGTTTACTGATATACTGAACCAATTTCATCTTGGGCTTATATATTTTTTGCATACATTATGTCATGTTATATATTGAATGCCAAAATGCAAGGGGCCCCCAAAGAGGTCGACCCCCAGGCCCCCGAACCCCTAGCTTCGCCCATGGGTTTCATTTAATAATGTGTACTACCTGGTACTGTTGGCAAAACACACGTCTGCTGTGCACCTAATGTAAGCCATGCTGTAGCCGGAGAATATGATGGCCTGGAATCGAAAGTCCTGTTTAAAGTTGTCTATCTCGTACATACTCAGACTTGGGTGTGCAGGGCATCTGAAATAGTGTCACAAGAAGAATAAACACAGATTTGTAGTGGCCCCCGAAGGGGAAAGACGCTATTAGTTTTGTGTGGAATGTCTGTCCGTCTGTCCGGTTTAGTTCTCGTAAACTAGAAAAGATAGTGAAAATCTGACACCATAATATTTTAGACCATTTAAAGTTCTGATGCAACAGCTACCTTTTTTCTTTTCTGGAAGCGAAAAATCTCATTTTTAAATCACTTATGAAAGCAGTTTTTTTTTCTAAATAAAAATACATCACTTTTACAACTATTTACTATTACTATTAACAAACAAATTGGAAGTGGACACTCGTAGCTACCATATTTTTAACATATTTATGCAAATCTTTTTAAATTTCTTGTAAAAAAAAAAAAAGACTGAAAATATTGAAATCTGCAGTTTTACCTTACTGGGTTGATCACTTTTTGGGCCCACTTTGAGTTTGTGTTTCCACATAAACTGTCCCTGTAACCTTGTTAACCAAGTGATTGTGCGACTTAAAATTTATTTCCTTGTTCTGCTCTTACAACAATCATTATTACATTAGCTTGTCGTGGTGGGAAATCGGTTTTTAAATTCAATAAGATAAGATAAGATAAGATAATTTTATTGATCCAATCTAATGGAAATTCAGTTTGATTACAATTGACAACCTCAGCGTAACTACTATACAAAAACAATGTTAATGAAAAATTCGAACAACATTCACATACAAACACACATGCACATTCACAACCAGCGCTTTATGAATTTGACTTCTATGTACTTCTCGATGACAGCTGATCTCGTAACACTCTGATCGAAAGTGGGACAAAGGAGTTTTTAAATCTTTCAGTTTTAGTCTTAATGGAAAGGAGGCGACCACTTAGTTCAGATATTATGTAACAGTGGTTTAATGGGTGCAGGTTGTCTTTAAGAATCGTTC
>JADKLZ010038071.1:0-12109 GCA_021533235.1 Biomphalaria straminea
AGCAGGATGGACTTAGTTACCATTAAATAAAGTTAAAAAAAAAAAAAATAAGAGTACCCCCTTTCAGACCTTTCCATCCATTGGGCAGATGACGCAAGGGTCATCTATTTCTTTGGCCAACGGATAACGAGCAGGATGTCATTTCGCCAGCCCAATGACAAACATCTTTACTTTCCCCAACTGGGGTCTGGTACCTATTAGAATTGGGTAGACTCAGGAATGTCCTTAAAATTGGGAAATAAAAAAATCCCAGTTTACACCAAGATTGAAATCCAGAACACCTCAGTTCGGAAGCCAAGTGCTTTGACACTCAGCCATGACACCCCTTGCTCTAAAATCCTGGATTGAAATTTCTAGCCTCTGAACTAAGTGCCTTGTTAGAGAGGTCAAAATATTATTTACTACTTGAAAGCAACTTAAACCAATGGTGTATATATAAATTTAATACAAAAATATTTTTCTACCATTTCCCTACATTCTAAATGTGGCCTATCATCTTAGACTTACGTTTTAGCAGTGATAAGTGAAAGTGGTACCAGAATACCAATACCAAGCTGGCTACGCACTTTGCCTACCATACTAAGTCCTAAGTAGAACAGAGCTGAAGCATTGTAAGCATCACCTAAGAGATGACAAAAATAAAATAAATATTTTTTGGCAAAACTATACAAATCCAACATTTTGTTTAGGAATAAGAAGAACTGATTTTTTTTTTTAAATTACAAAACTTTTTCAGAATAAACTGACCTAACATAGTAAGAATGTCATCCAAGTATCCAGGGATACTGCCAGCAAAAATAAAGTTTCCTATCACACCAATAGCTGTCATGAATACTATAGGATTGAGAAGGACGCCTTTAACCACATGAAGTACAGCTGTTTTTAACTTGGAGCTCGACTCCTCTTCTACAGACTTGTATTTATGCAGCTCCATGAGTGTGAATCCAATGGGATTGATCAAGACTAAAGATATCGGAGCAATGAGATAGAGGTACTTGAGGAAATCTGGATGGGTCTTGCCATATAATGCCTGAACTGAAAGGGAAAAAAAAAAAAACAAAGAGTAATATTTAATGATAGATTTTGAACCTTTATATGTATAATTCTTTAGAAAAGCAAAATATCTAAAAGATGATCAACTGCATCTCATGCATTAGGGAGTTGTACAGCCAGCTTAAAGACTGACTACCTTAACTATTTTTTTAGAAAAAAAAAAACACATTAAAATAATGCCAATGGAAGTTGGAAGTAATTGTTTTTATTGATGAAAAGAAAAAAATAGTGATATAAGCAATAAAATTATTAAAAAGACATGTTCACAAAAGACAACAAGAAAAAAAAAACTAATTCAAAGGGAAGAACCTTGCATTTACAAGTATATCATTCTCAAGAAGTTATTTCCCTTCTTTAATATCAAACAAAATAAATACCAATACATTCTATAATTAATTTTACTTATTTGTTAATTTTTTTAGTCATTCATTTTTTGTTATTAAAGTAAAATAAATAATTGTTTAAAGTTTCAACTTAATCCAAGAATGATTATGACAAAAATAATGTGTAAAATTTTTTAAGGGAACAAAAATTACATATGTAGCCATATCTCTGAATACTAAAGAATTAATTAATTACCAGAACCTATTGACTAATTGGTTAATTTTTTAAACTCATTGATGCACTGTCTTTGCTAATGAATAATGGTGCAATGTTTCCACTTAATCAGAGAATGGGTGCAGGAGAAATAACATGTACAAACTTTTTACCAGACAAAGTAAGTTGATATAAGCTTTGTAAAAATAAATAATAATCTTTCATTTGTGCCTCATACTGAAGTTTTCTTTTTAAAATAAATAACACTTACCAATGGGATAACCTAAGGCAAAATCATTACTCTGTGTAGTAAATATTCCAAAAATAGCTGCATAGCCAAGATTCATTGGGCGTTTAACAAGCAGTGTAATTAAACCAACAAGGACAAATAAGAAGACTTTAGCTATAAGTATACCCAATAAGAAAAGCCAGTTGACCTGAAAAAATATAGAAAAAAA
Organism: Biomphalaria straminea; assembly: GCA_021533235.1. Classification (NCBI taxonomy): domain Eukaryota; kingdom Metazoa; phylum Mollusca; class Gastropoda; family Planorbidae; genus Biomphalaria; species Biomphalaria straminea. The sequence goes on from JADKLZ010038071.1 coordinate 2,049, forward strand.
AATATTTTAGATTGTCTTGTTAAAAGACATTTCTGTATATTATATCCTAAAGATTAGCCAAAACAAATAAAAAAAATATTGCTGAACAGAAAAAAAAAAATAGTATCTTGCAATAAAAAAAAAATTAATTAAAACCAGATATTCTTTAGCAAAACACTCATGATATATTACTAAATATTGTTTATAAAGGTCTAATAATATATTATCTATTATTAAAATGAAGTCTCGTTATAAGTGCAGTGAAAATGAAATTTTAACATACTTTGATCACATTATTAAATATAAAATAAAATAATCTTTTTTTTTCAACAGCAATCACTAAGCAGTAAATAAAGGTTATTCTATTACTGATTTTCTAGAACATATAATACTTGTATTAATATCTAGCCTACTTAACTTTAATTAACATTATCTCTAAACTCACCTCTGAAAATTTTAACTCTAACATGCTTTTAAAAAGCAAAGCTGGTAGACAGAATTTAGACACAAAAGTCCCTATCCCTGAACTCTGAGTTGGTGTTATGAGCCCAACTCTACCAGCAATATAGCTACCAACAATAACAACAAAACATTTGCTGATGGCACGCAGCAAGTTGTCATAGGAAACATCACTGTCATCAGAAGATGTAGAAACATCATGAAAATCAGTTGATTCATTCATTTTTGTTGCTTCTGAGGAGAAATTGATATGCAATTAGGTTTGTTTATAACAACATTTTGGTTATATGGTTAAGATAAATATACAGTCCAGAATGTTGATAGATTGTTAACTTAGTCTTTAAAAAGTGATAGGAATATAAAAGCTCTGAATATAAAGATAATATGACATTATGAAAATGTAAGCTACTCTATCATTATCATTATTTTAAGCAAATTATAATGATGTCTTGAGAGGCTTTATTATAAAATCCTTAAATAAAATCCAATTTTTGTAAGCCTATTCTAAAGACATCTTATTTTAAAATTATGTTAATCTATTAATGATTGCATTTTATTTCTCCACAATTTCATTTAATTACACAAGAAAAAATCCTTTTTTTTTTGGCATTCAGCGGAAGAAAAACTTAAATATTATGATGTTTGATCATAAAAAGAAAGCAACATATATATTATTTTGTTCAATGGCTAGCTTAGGGAGAGAAACATATTTCCCCGTTTCTGGTCATTACCTATATGGGGGCTTAAAAAATTGCCTTAAACATGGACCACTCCCTGGACAAAACAAAGCAGTAGGCCACGATAGGAGTGAATGTAGTTCTACATTATCACACTTCAGGCCTGACACCTAGTTATTGACCATCTGCAACATCTTTCCATTTATAACACACCTCTAGTAAATAATCATTGTTTTGGATTTAATTAATTCAAATCATAGATATCTGAAATAATTTATTTTTTTATTAAATTAGATTAAGTAACTTTGTCACATGTATGTGGAACATTAGTGTTAAGGAGTAAAACAAAACAACACTTTCAATCAAAAACATATAGATTCTATGGACTATGGAGCATGGGTAAAGGACTAAGAACTGTCAGTCTTGACTTGGCGTAAAAAGAAAATTATATTTCTAATAACGCAATTTTCAGATTATAACTTCTCATGTGTTTGAGAGTTTCTTAAAATGTTTGATTCTTGAAAGCAGCAGTAAAAAAATGTTCCAAATTTAATCTCTTGAAAGCATCGACCCGACCCACTTTAACATCAAAGCAGTAATACAATAACACATAATATCTACTTTAAAGACAAATTTTGTTAAGTTACTGTATCTAGATCTTAGTCTTAGGACTTATCTACTACTACTCTAGGCCTAATCTATTATTTATTATTATCATGAGTATGTTGTATTAATTATTATCTTTCTAATATTATTTTTATTATCTGATTTAGACTAAAAAAATCAGTTCCAATAAATCCACTCACCACTGCACTATTCTACTCAAATAGTGTACTTTGTTACTAGCCTGGCCTAGAGTAAGAGAAGAGTCTAGACCTAGTCTAGATGGTAACTTACTCAGTTACTGGCTTTCTGTGCCTGTGGCACTACTCTGCTGAACTACTCACATATGATTCACATGATATTGACATGATGATGATACTGATAGTACTGATACTCAACTGAGCGTGACATACTCATAGTACTCATACTCAATACTGACAGTAGTGACAGAATATTATCAATATACTAGATCTAGATCTAAATACTCTAAGGTTACAAATACTTTTTGACGCTCTCGTTCATGATAACCCAAGATTAAACTATTAAAGCAAAAAAGAAGATGATTACGTCCTACAACTGTCTACTCCTACTCACTGACACTACTGACTGACTACTCTTAGACTTAGCTCTACTACTTAACTACTAGATGATAGATCAGTAGATCTAGATCATAAGTAGATGTAATCTAGATGTAGATCTTGGCTCATTTTCTTGTGTCTAGATCTAGATATTAAGAAAATCTAGATTTTGTCTAGATCTAGTCTATATTAATTATTATATCAATATCATGACTAAAGGCAAAGGGCTGAAAAGCTTTACAAAGTAACATATGTTATTATTGGTCAGAGTGTAGAGAACTCTTCAGGAGCTGCCAACTCCAATTTAAATACAAATAACCAGTTAAAGTAAGATCTAGGTTAAAAAGAAATGTTTTTTTTTAAATATATCTTTTTGCCGAATGTCTAGTGACTCTAAAAAAACAACAACTCCCAGCTAGACAATTTTGATTCGCTTATTTCTTAGTCATACAATTCAATGTTATGCGCCGACAAATGCTTCTACAAAGAAAAGAAAGACGAATTTTACAGTTCACTGCAAACACTACTAGATCCTAGAAGTAGAAGAGACCTAAAATTGTAATGGGCGACTTAAGCGGCATAGTAGGACAAGACAAAAGTCGAGAGAACTCGTCAGACTACAAAGCTTCACTTGAAATTACTAGAATAAGATAAGATAATTTTTATTGACCCAATCTAATGGAAATCCAGTTTGATTACAATAGACAAAAAAAATCAGCGTAGGCCTAATTAGGCCTGCTGTACAAAAACAATGTTGATGAAAAATTCGAACAACATTCACATACGAAGACACATACACATTCACAACCAGCGCTTTATGAATTTGACTTCTATGTACTTCTTTATTTAACCTTTGTGGGTTTTGAAAAAGCATTTGAGGGTGTTGACAGCAGTATTATCCATAATCTAATCTAAAATGGAAAGCTGGAATACAAGACAACTTGAGGATCCGGATTTCGCACACGATATCTGCCTCTTTCACATAAACAACATTAAACAAGTTCGCAGAAGACTGGCTTGAAAATCACTAATAAGAAAAACCGAGGTGATGCAGAATTTAAAAAAAAACATCTAAGAAACACCACTACAACTCCATATTAAACCTATTATAAAACGACAACTTTGCCTACTTAGGAAGCATCATAAATAAAGATGCATGTGTGTAAGATCTGATAAAAATCTCTGAGTGCTAAATCTAGCTTCAAAATACCAAAGTTTGCAGCGTCATCATGCAAAATAGTACGTGGATACAGGCATGCCTTCCCCCCAAAAAAGTCATTCATAACACAGGAGATAAAGAATAAGAAGAAAACAGGGAAAGAAAGAAAAAAGTCTAATTGCACAATTTTTGTTTTGTATCAGCAAGAAAAAAAAAGCATCATTATTAAAGATTTGAAAAAAACAAATAATTAAAGGCCTAGGCCCTAGCCCTATAAAATAGCCGCTTGCTCCGATAGTTGCTCGTGAGTGTGAGCTGTATGCCTATTTACACAAGAGCGTCTTACAATTAAGCCTATATCTATATATATAATTCACAAAGAATTAGGTCAGACAACAACAACGAGTAATCTATTTTTAGCTCCATTAATTCTCTTTTACTTATTTTATAATGCGAAAAATTAGAACCATATTTAAAACTCGAATTATTTATGTATTTAATAGTCTAAGAGAAAAGTTTTTTGGAGCGTAAATGGTTTATAATTCTTTATAAAAAAATCCATTAACTTGCAAAAGACCTTTAATACGAGTGTTTGTGGACAATTGTGGTGGAAAAAAAAGTCATTGGCAAGGTTAGAGAGTATGTATTTAATAGTCAAAGAGAAAGTTTTCTAGAGCGCAAATCTTCTATATATATAATCCTCAAAGAATTAGGTCAGACAACAACAACGAGTAAATAGGGAAGATCCCATGGCGAACGCACCACGGTGTGAATGGACCCAATCCGCACTATTTCATTCACAAAATAGCATAGCATACGGCGCAACGCTATTTTGTGAATGAATGTGGCGTAGCCTATATAATTCTCTTCTTCTTTTAATATTATAACAAAGTAAAATAAGTATTTTAAGATTATTGTGTCGTATGACTATTGAAACTAGAACAACAATACACAGATAGAGTCTACTCTCAGGTTTGACTTTAGAAGTACTTTACGCATATTCGTTCATCAGACATGATTACGAAAGGTAACTAATCTCTCTATTCCTAGATCTAGATCTAAAACACGAATTCAACTCTAAGATAATAGAACTTCTCCTCGCAAAGATAGTTTTATGCTTTAGCACATGAACATACTAATTATAGTCCGTTTAATAAAATTAACATTCAAATTTGTTTTTCTAAAGCATTGTTACATGAGTGCATCTATATTCTTAATATCGCGTAAATTAAGGTCAATTAGCCATTTTGTTAGCTCCATTCATAGTATTTTTCATTCATGAATTCACGCTATCGATTTACTTATAACAAGCAAATGGGAAGATCCCATGGCGCATCATGGTGTGAATGGGAAATATATTTTCATTCACAAAATAGCATAGCATATTTTTTTTTTTACTTTAAAAAGATTTTAATAATGTCCGGAAATGTCCAGGACTTTTTCGACCGGCGGCATAGCATTTAATAACATTTCAGGAGATTTCCAGGGGGCTCCTGGTAAATCAAGAGGACGCGGGAAATCTGTTATGTTTTATAAAATGGTTCAATTTCATAATTTATACACCTAAAAATTAGCACGGGTCCAAAGAAAGTTCGGGACCCACTGTGGTCGCATATGTTGTAGTATTTTTTATTCATGAATTCTCTTATAACAAGTAAATGGGAAGATCCCATGGCGCAGCATGGTGTGAATGAAAATGGTGTATCCGAATCCGCACTATTTTCATTCACAGAACAGCATAGTCATAAATAAATATAGACTGGAAAAAGGAATTAACTTCATGTAAATTGATTTAGCAATTTATACACCTAAAAAATTAGCACGGGTCCAATGAAAGTGCGGGACCCACTGGGGTCGCATATGTTGCAGTGCCTAAGGCCTGCCCTGGAAAATAGCGGCGTATGCTATGCCGCCGGTCGACTAGTATATATTAACAGTAAAAATAAATCTACTTTATGTTTCCGAATCCTGATATTTACATTTCTTGAAAGCTTACGAACCCCCTTAAAAAAAAAAAACTCTTTGAATAAATTGGACATCAATTTTAATTAATAGATTTGTAAGAGGGATTGTGTATGTAGGCCCTATTATGATTTCCCACAAGATACACATATATTAATTTGTTTGCATTTCTCTCTTGTCTTCTTTCACTCTTCTTACGTTCACATTTCCCCTATTTTCTCTATCTCTTCTCTTTCTAAAAAGAATGTAAAAAAAAAAAATAAATAGGACATACAAATTAAGTCTTTTTATTTCAGATGTAAATCTAATTTCTTTACCTTGTTAACGAGAGAGAGAGAGAGAGAGAGAGACACACAGAGAGAGAGAGAGAGAGAGAGAGAGAGAGGGGTTGGGGGAGTGCGGATAAGTAGATAGAGAATCTATGAGAAATAATTAGTGAGCTCTCCAAAGTCTAAAGAAACAGCTAAAGAAATTAACACATTACAAAATAAATTGTACTAATCATATATTGCGAATGATAATAGGCCTACACAGAGGCGTCACTAGGGTCGGTGTCACCCGGTGCGGTAAGCTCGGGGTGTCACACACCCCCTGGAAAAAATAATCTTCCCCTCAGAAACAATTAACTTTCTTTATTTTAAATAATAAAACTCCATGCTAATTAATAAATTGTTTATTGTTTTCGATTATATGTTTAAATGTCGTTCTTTTTCACATTTTATCAAATGTTATTGTATAAATTAAGAATGTACTATCATGGAATTCAGAAACCTTGAGTTGAGCATATTTTTTCACTAGAGATTATTTAAGAGCTCCTTACGGAAAAGGTCTTAAATTATCCTAGTGTTTTTCGGCTGATTCTGAAAAAAAAATCAAGGACAAAATTTCTCTTTTGTAGACTTAAAAAAAAATGTTTGATAGCGTCCATCTGAATCACTCTGGAAAATAGCAAGAGAGTAAGTCATCTTGCAAAAATTTGTCCAGATTCAGCGATATGCCTAAACCAAATCAAGCTGTTGTCTTACAATAGACGGTAGAATTCTTCAACATCGATACGGATATGAGATTAGGGTGTATATTATCCCCGTTTCTCTTTCCTGTAGCCATCGACGATGTCATTTAACAGGCTGCATTCAGACTCCAATGGCGTAAACCAAACCGAGTTGGATTTTGCAGAAGCGACATAGCATTACTTTCAAATACTATTAAATGCATTCACGACATGACGGATAAAGACGCCCTCAAAGTTCTACATATCGGGTACAATTTATCTAGTTCCCGATCAACATTGGTCATACTGATTTTGAACAAATAGTAAAGTAAACATATTTAGGAAGTGTTATATCTAGTGCATATCATGGTGTTGCATGTCGAATAAGTACGGCCTATCTGAACAAACAAATTAATTAGCCTAGACTTGAGATTAAAATCAACCTACTCAAAACAATCATTGTCCCAACGGCCATCTACGCTTCGAGGCGTGGAAGGTTGAAAAGAGGCTGAGTAGTGATGGCTTAGAAGGATCCCCGATTCCTCTCGAGATAATTTTACCAATAGAGAAATCTTTTCGCACACAGGCATTCGCCACATTAAGGGAATTGTCTACTGAACGTCAATTGACATTTGTGAGACTTATCATTAGAAAAGACGAAACACGATTACCAAAGTCAGCTTTAAAAAATGAAAGCCGAATAGAGGAAGTAAAAAAAAATAAGGCCGTCCACGTCTAACATAATGTCATACCTTTGTAGAGCTCCTGAATTTCGTGGGCACCTGCTGAGAAGTGTCTGTGAAAGTCGCCTTAAACTGATTTCTGTAGAGAAAGCTTGCAGCCTTATGCGTCGAATGGCGTGCGAGAGGCTTACGCCTATGTGTTTTTCAACACATTGCAGCACAAAATGTTACATTCACCACTCAACTGGTCAGATAATATGTTTGGAGGAGTGACTTAATTTCACTCTAAGTTGTTGGGCGCCAAGCGTTTTTCTACATTTCTGAGCTTCAGAAACTCTTTCTTCTGGCGTCTACAACACATAATAAAGTCAAATAGAATTTACATTTAGAAGGGTTAAGACATGTTGATACTAACATGTGAGAGAAATTCAAGGCAGTATTTTTTTTAAGTTGTATTTTTGGAAAAGTGCATTTTTTCCCCTTGGGTGTCACCCCCTGGTGGGTGTCACCCGGTGCAGCCCGCACCCCCCGTACCTGCCTAGTGACGCCACTGGGCCTACATATTTCCATATACGACCCTCCCTCTCCTTACTCGACATCTTCTTACATACATTTTACATTGTAAACTTTGACCTGTCATGAATGTATACTTTTTATTCCTCATCGTGATGCCCTCGTGAAAATGTCCATCAGAGGAAATGGCTATTGTTTTATATAGAAAAGGGGAGATAAACCCTGCAGTTGAGATAAATGGCAGTGATTGTGCGGTGCTTTCCCGTATTATTATTATTTTGTTGTTTCATTTTGCTTGTCACTGTTAAACGAGTTTATAAGTTTTGTTTTTTTTTCTTCTCGTCATTAATAATGTAAATGTTCAAGTTGAGTGAAATAATGTGTTTGGTTTATTTTATATATCTCGGATGTTCCTTCACAATTCAAGATTATCTCATTTAACTCAAATCTGCAGGACGTGAGGCGAAAGGGGTGGGGGGTGGGCTCGAACCAGGGATCATCAAGACCGTTGACCATTTCTGAGCGCATACCACACGACTAGCCAGATAGCCAGATGTAACAGTGAACGTGTATGCCCCCCCCCCCTCTTTCACCTTAGTTTCGTGGACAGTAAAGACAGTTCTACGAGGAACGTAGATTTAAAACTAACAATCAAGCACAAAATAAATAAATAAAGAGACAAATTGAAGAGTAGTGAAAATCTGTGCCACTGCAAGAATAACAATGAACAATATGAACTGTTTTGGGAATAATAAATCGTACATGAATTTTATGCTACCATCTGTCAATATATAGGGGACTGGTGTTGGTGAAAGTATATGTGAAAATGAAGTCATTAATAATTACAAGATCTAGCACAAAGTAGGCCATTGTAAACTTTACAATATTGACAGTGCAATAAATGAACTCTTTGGCCTGGTTAAGAGTGAACTGCTATCAAATTGGTTAAGTTATCAGCAATATGCATCTATTATATTGCAAATCATCGTGCATTGTATCATAGTATATTTTATCAAAACTGGCGACAGTTAAAACTGCTTAGTAATTGCACTCGTGCTGCCAAACGCTTATTATGACACTGATGTAAATGTAGGCTTCTAATTTCAGTTGAAGCGACGTGTTTTCAAATAGTACTGAACGGTCTTTCTTGGCCGACAGGAGATTCCCTTTATTTATCCTTCATTTCCATAACACTTTATGTATTATGTAATTCTTTCCCGAGAAAGATTTGATGCAAGCTAAACTTAAATCATCACAAGCTTTGCTGTAGCCTACCTACTTTCCAATTGATTGTGAAAATTTCACATGCAATCGGATTCTACTTTCACACGAGAAGCATGCGTTCGAGAACGCCTCTCCAAATTGGCCATCGCAGCAACAACAAGAAATGCCCCAAGAGATTACCCATAGTCGACTGAAAGCGGCCTTAGACTAAATTAAGCACATTAGTTACGTTTCTTGCATAAATGGATTATGCAATGTGTACATTAGGCGTTGTCATTAGGCCTATATGAATGTCACTTGTATGTAACATGTCATTAAACATATGTTGCGTCAATTGTTTCTCCCTTAAATTAATAGTTACTTTGACTAAGATATTTACTATGAACGCTGGGGATTTAACAATAAAAGACAAACACTGTAATTGTCTGTGTTTAGTTTTCGATTTTTAGGTGAAATTGCAAAGATATCAGAGAGAGAGAGACAGACAGAGAGAGAGAGAGAGAGAGAGAGAGAGAGAGAGAGAGAGAGAGTATTTTGTTAGCTACATTTAACTCGAGATACAGTTTACCGAATTAACAAGAAAAGAGGTCGAAATCGGCACATATTACATCTAGTCATTATCTAGATCTATAGATCTAGTTTCCGGAATGTATGCACTTTTGAGGCCAGAGAAAAGAAAGACAAATACACTTTCTACAGTCTGATGTTTCTAAAACCTTAGAATAAATTAATTTTATCTTGATGTTATGTATATAAATTAAATTCGATCGTACGATTCCAATAAACAACAAAAAATATGTAACGCCTATATTAAAATATTGAGTGAACAAAATGAAAAACATAAATTGAAAGTAAATGAAGAATTAGTAAACAAATACCTTTACCTCTCTAACAAATTGTCCTTCCACATTTATCCCTGTCCACTGGACGAGGTCAACAAACCAGCATTCTTATACTGAGGTCAACAAACCAGCATTCTTATATTGGTGTCAACGGTGGACCGGGATAACGATTAGAATACAAAGTGTGTGTGTGTGTGTGCGTGTGATTAATATGTGCGCATATGTGTATGTGCTCGCGCTTGCGCTTAGCAAATCTTATCAAAACTTAACTGAATAACATTAAGGGTCTATTCTGGATAGTTTGGATAGTGTGTGGGTACCTTGTGGGAATAATAATCATGGTATGATGAGGTTAGATTACGAGGTATTTTCTCGGGTATGTTATGTTTGG
>JADKLZ010038072.1:0-12102 GCA_021533235.1 Biomphalaria straminea
AGCAGGATGGACTTAGTTACCATTAAATAAAGTTAAAAAAAAAAAAATAAGAGTACCCCCTTTCAGACCTTTCCATCCATTGGGCAGATGACGCAAGGGTCATCTATTTCTTTGGCCAACGGATAACGAGCAGGATGTCATTTCGCCAGCCCAATGACAAACATCTTTACTTTCCCCAACTGGGGTCTGGTACCTATTAGAATTGGGTAGACTCAGGAATGTCCTTAAAATTGGGAAATAAAAAAATCCCAGTTTACACCAAGATTGAAATCCAGAACACCTCAGTTCGGAAGCCAAGTGCTTTGACACTCAGCCATGACACCCCTTGCTCTAAAATCCTGGATTGAAATTTCTAGCCTCTGAACTAAGTGCCTTGTTAGAGAGGTCAAAATATTATTTACTACTTGAAAGCAACTTAAACCAATGGTGTATATATAAATTTAATACAAAAATATTTTTCTACCATTTCCCTACATTCTAAATGTGGCCTATCATCTTAGACTTACGTTTTAGCAGTGATAAGTGAAAGTGGTACCAGAATACCAATACCAAGCTGGCTACGCACTTTGCCTACCATACTAAGTCCTAAGTAGAACAGAGCTGAAGCATTGTAAGCATCACCTAAGAGATGACAAAAATAAAATAAATATTTTTTGGCAAAACTATACAAATCCAACATTTTGTTTAGGAATAAGAAGAACTGATTTTTTTTTTTAAATTACAAAACTTTTTCAGAATAAACTGACCTAACATAGTAAGAATGTCATCCAAGTATCCAGGGATACTGCCAGCAAAAATAAAGTTTCCTATCACACCAATAGCTGTCATGAATACTATAGGATTGAGAAGGACGCCTTTAACCACATGAAGTACAGCTGTTTTTAACTTGGAGCTCGACTCCTCTTCTACAGACTTGTATTTATGCAGCTCCATGAGTGTGAATCCAATGGGATTGATCAAGACTAAAGATATCGGAGCAATGAGATAGAGGTACTTGAGGAAATCTGGATGGGTCTTGCCATATAATGCCTGAACTGAAAGGGAAAAAAAAAAAACAAAGAGTAATATTTAATGATAGATTTTGAACCTTTATATGTATAATTCTTTAGAAAAGCAAAATATCTAAAAGATGATCAACTGCATCTCATGCATTAGGGAGTTGTACAGCCAGCTTAAAGACTGACTACCTTAACTATTTTTTTAGAAAAAAAAAACACATTAAAATAATGCCAATGGAAGTTGGAAGTAATTGTTTTTATTGATGAAAAGAAAAAAATAGTGATATAAGCAATAAAATTATTAAAAAGACATGTTCACAAAAGACAACAAGAAAAAAAAAACTAATTCAAAGGGAAGAACCTTGCATTTACAAGTATATCATTCTCAAGAAGTTATTTCCCTTCTTTAATATCAAACAAAATAAATACCAATACATTCTATAATTAATTTTACTTATTTGTTAATTTTTTTAGTCATTCATTTTTTGTTATTAAAGTAAAATAAATAATTGTTTAAAGTTTCAACTTAATCCAAGAATGATTATGACAAAAATAATGTGTAAAATTTTTTAAGGGAACAAAAATTACATATGTAGCCATATCTCTGAATACTAAAGAATTAATTAATTACCAGAACCTATTGACTAATTGGTTAATTTTTTAAACTCATTGATGCACTGTCTTTGCTAATGAATAATGGTGCAATGTTTCCACTTAATCAGAGAATGGGTGCAGGAGAAATAACATGTACAAACTTTTTACCAGACAAAGTAAGTTGATATAAGCTTTGTAAAAATAAATAATAATCTTTCATTTGTGCCTCATACTGAAGTTTTCTTTTTAAAATAAATAACACTTACCAATGGGATAACCTAAGGCAAAATCATTACTCTGTGTAGTAAATATTCCAAAAATAGCTGCATAGCCAAGATTCATTGGGCGTTTAACAAGCAGTGTAATTAAACCAACAAGGACAAATAAGAAGACTTTAGCTATAAGTATACCCAATAAGAAAAGCCAGTTGACCTGAAAAAATATAGAAAAAAAAATATTTTAGATTGTCTTGTTAAAAGACATTTCTGTATATTATATCCTAAAGATTAGCCAAAACAAATAAAAAAAATATTGCTGAACAGAAAAAAAAAAATAGTATCTTGCAATAAAAAAAAAATTAATTAAAACCAGATATTCTTTAGCAAAACACTCATGATATATTACTAAATATTGTTTATAAAGGTCTAATAATATATTATCTATTATTAAAATGAAGTCTCGTTATAAGTGCAGTGAAAATGAAATTTTAACATACTTTGATCACATTATTAAATATAAAATAAAATAATCTTTTTTTTTCAACAGCAATCACTAAGCAGTAAATAAAGGTTATTCTATTACTGATTTTCTAGAACATATAATACTTGTATTAATATCTAGCCTACTTAACTTTAATTAACATTATCTCTAAACTCACCTCTGAAAATTTTAACTCTAACATGCTTTTAAAAAGCAAAGCTGGTAGACAGAATTTAGACACAAAAGTCCCTATCCCTGAACTCTGAGTTGGTGTTATGAGCCCAACTCTACCAGCAATATAGCTACCAACAATAACAACAAAACATTTGCTGATGGCACGCAGCAAGTTGTCATAGGAAACATCACTGTCATCAGAAGATGTAGAAACATCATGAAAATCAGTTGATTCATTCATTTTTGTTGCTTCTGAGGAGAAATTGATATGCAATTAGGTTTGTTTATAACAACATTTTGGTTATATGGTTAAGATAAATATACAGTCCAGAATGTTGATAGATTGTTAACTTAGTCTTTAAAAAGTGATAGGAATATAAAAGCTCTGAATATAAAGATAATATGACATTATGAAAATGTAAGCTACTCTATCATTATCATTATTTTAAGCAAATTATAATGATGTCTTGAGAGGCTTTATTATAAAATCCTTAAATAAAATCCAATTTTTGTAAGCCTATTCTAAAGACATCTTATTTTAAAATTATGTTAATCTATTAATGATTGCATTTTATTTCTCCACAATTTCATTTAATTACACAAGAAAAAATCCTTTTTTTTTTGGCATTCAGCGGAAGAAAAACTTAAATATTATGATGTTTGATCATAAAAAGAAAGCAACATATATATTATTTTGTTCAATGGCTAGCTTAGGGAGAGAAACATATTTCCCCGTTTCTGGTCATTACCTATATGGGGGCTTAAAAAATTGCCTTAAACATGGACCACTCCCTGGACAAAACAAAGCAGTAGGCCACGATAGGAGTGAATGTAGTTCTACATTATCACACTTCAGGCCTGACACCTAGTTATTGACCATCTGCAACATCTTTCCATTTATAACACACCTCTAGTAAATAATCATTGTTTTGGATTTAATTAATTCAAATCATAGATATCTGAAATAATTTATTTTTTTATTAAATTAGATTAAGTAACTTTGTCACATGTATGTGGAACATTAGTGTTAAGGAGTAAAACAAAACAACACTTTCAATCAAAAACATATAGATTCTATGGACTATGGAGCATGGGTAAAGGACTAAGAACTGTCAGTCTTGACTTGGCGTAAAAAGAAAATTATATTTCTAATAACGCAATTTTCAGATTATAACTTCTCATGTGTTTGAGAGTTTCTTAAAATGTTTGATTCTTGAAAGCAGCAGTAAAAAAATGTTCCAAATTTAATCTCTTGAAAGCATCGACCCGACCCACTTTAACATCAAAGCAGTAATACAATAACACATAATATCTACTTTAAAGACAAATTTTGTTAAGTTACTGTATCTAGATCTTAGTCTTAGGACTTATCTACTACTACTCTAGGCCTAATCTATTATTTATTATTATCATGAGTATGTTGTATTAATTATTATCTTTCTAATATTATTTTTATTATCTGATTTAGACTAAAAAAATCAGTTCCAATAAATCCACTCACCACTGCACTATTCTACTCAAATAGTGTACTTTGTTACTAGCCTGGCCTAGAGTAAGAGAAGAGTCTAGACCTAGTCTAGATGGTAACTTACTCAGTTACTGGCTTTCTGTGCCTGTGGCACTACTCTGCTGAACTACTCACATATGATTCACATGATATTGACATGATGATGATACTGATAGTACTGATACTCAACTGAGCGTGACATACTCATAGTACTCATACTCAATACTGACAGTAGTGACAGAATATTATCAATATACTAGATCTAGATCTAAATACTCTAAGGTTACAAATACTTTTTGACGCTCTCGTTCATGATAACCCAAGATTAAACTATTAAAGCAAAAAAGAAGATGATTACGTCCTACAACTGTCTACTCCTACTCACTGACACTACTGACTGACTACTCTTAGACTTAGCTCTACTACTTAACTACTAGATGATAGATCAGTAGATCTAGATCATAAGTAGATGTAATCTAGATGTAGATCTTGGCTCATTTTCTTGTGTCTAGATCTAGATATTAAGAAAATCTAGATTTTGTCTAGATCTAGTCTATATTAATTATTATATCAATATCATGACTAAAGGCAAAGGGCTGAAAAGCTTTACAAAGTAACATATGTTATTATTGGTCAGAGTGTAGAGAACTCTTCAGGAGCTGCCAACTCCAATTTAAATACAAATAACCAGTTAAAGTAAGATCTAGGTTAAAAAGAAATGTTTTTTTTTAAATATATCTTTTTGCCGAATGTCTAGTGACTCTAAAAAAACAACAACTCCCAGCTAGACAATTTTGATTCGCTTATTTCTTAGTCATACAATTCAATGTTATGCGCCGACAAATGCTTCTACAAAGAAAAGAAAGACGAATTTTACAGTTCACTGCAAACACTACTAGATCCTAGAAGTAGAAGAGACCTAAAATTGTAATGGGCGACTTAAGCGGCATAGTAGGACAAGACAAAAGTCGAGAGAACTCGTCAGACTACAAAGCTTCACTTGAAATTACTAGAATAAGATAAGATAATTTTTATTGACCCAATCTAATGGAAATCCAGTTTGATTACAATAGACAAAAAAAATCAGCGTAGGCCTAATTAGGCCTGCTGTACAAAAACAATGTTGATGAAAAATTCGAACAACATTCACATACGAAGACACATACACATTCACAACCAGCGCTTTATGAATTTGACTTCTATGTACTTCTTTATTTAACCTTTGTGGGTTTTGAAAAAGCATTTGAGGGTGTTGACAGCAGTATTATCCATAATCTAATCTAAAATGGAAAGCTGGAATACAAGACAACTTGAGGATCCGGATTTCGCACACGATATCTGCCTCTTTCACATAAACAACATTAAACAAGTTCGCAGAAGACTGGCTTGAAAATCACTAATAAGAAAAACCGAGGTGATGCAGAATTTAAAAAAAAACATCTAAGAAACACCACTACAACTCCATATTAAACCTATTATAAAACGACAACTTTGCCTACTTAGGAAGCATCATAAATAAAGATGCATGTGTGTAAGATCTGATAAAAATCTCTGAGTGCTAAATCTAGCTTCAAAATACCAAAGTTTGCAGCGTCATCATGCAAAATAGTACGTGGATACAGGCATGCCTTCCCCCCAAAAAAGTCATTCATAACACAGGAGATAAAGAATAAGAAGAAAACAGGGAAAGAAAGAAAAAAGTCTAATTGCACAATTTTTGTTTTGTATCAGCAAGAAAAAAAAAGCATCATTATTAAAGATTTGAAAAAAACAAATAATTAAAGGCCTAGGCCCTAGCCCTATAAAATAGCCGCTTGCTCCGATAGTTGCTCGTGAGTGTGAGCTGTATGCCTATTTACACAAGAGCGTCTTACAATTAAGCCTATATCTATATATATAATTCACAAAGAATTAGGTCAGACAACAACAACGAGTAATCTATTTTTAGCTCCATTAATTCTCTTTTACTTATTTTATAATGCGAAAAATTAGAACCATATTTAAAACTCGAATTATTTATGTATTTAATAGTCTAAGAGAAAAGTTTTTTGGAGCGTAAATGGTTTATAATTCTTTATAAAAAAATCCATTAACTTGCAAAAGACCTTTAATACGAGTGTTTGTGGACAATTGTGGTGGAAAAAAAAGTCATTGGCAAGGTTAGAGAGTATGTATTTAATAGTCAAAGAGAAAGTTTTCTAGAGCGCAAATCTTCTATATATATAATCCTCAAAGAATTAGGTCAGACAACAACAACGAGTAAATAGGGAAGATCCCATGGCGAACGCACCACGGTGTGAATGGACCCAATCCGCACTATTTCATTCACAAAATAGCATAGCATACGGCGCAACGCTATTTTGTGAATGAATGTGGCGTAGCCTATATAATTCTCTTCTTCTTTTAATATTATAACAAAGTAAAATAAGTATTTTAAGATTATTGTGTCGTATGACTATTGAAACTAGAACAACAATACACAGATAGAGTCTACTCTCAGGTTTGACTTTAGAAGTACTTTACGCATATTCGTTCATCAGACATGATTACGAAAGGTAACTAATCTCTCTATTCCTAGATCTAGATCTAAAACACGAATTCAACTCTAAGATAATAGAACTTCTCCTCGCAAAGATAGTTTTATGCTTTAGCACATGAACATACTAATTATAGTCCGTTTAATAAAATTAACATTCAAATTTGTTTTTCTAAAGCATTGTTACATGAGTGCATCTATATTCTTAATATCGCGTAAATTAAGGTCAATTAGCCATTTTGTTAGCTCCATTCATAGTATTTTTCATTCATGAATTCACGCTATCGATTTACTTATAACAAGCAAATGGGAAGATCCCATGGCGCATCATGGTGTGAATGGGAAATATATTTTCATTCACAAAATAGCATAGCATATTTTTTTTTTTACTTTAAAAAGATTTTAATAATGTCCGGAAATGTCCAGGACTTTTTCGACCGGCGGCATAGCATTTAATAACATTTCAGGAGATTTCCAGGGGGCTCCTGGTAAATCAAGAGGACGCGGGAAATCTGTTATGTTTTATAAAATGGTTCAATTTCATAATTTATACACCTAAAAATTAGCACGGGTCCAAAGAAAGTTCGGGACCCACTGTGGTCGCATATGTTGTAGTATTTTTTATTCATGAATTCTCTTATAACAAGTAAATGGGAAGATCCCATGGCGCAGCATGGTGTGAATGAAAATGGTGTATCCGAATCCGCACTATTTTCATTCACAGAACAGCATAGTCATAAATAAATATAGACTGGAAAAAGGAATTAACTTCATGTAAATTGATTTAGCAATTTATACACCTAAAAAATTAGCACGGGTCCAATGAAAGTGCGGGACCCACTGGGGTCGCATATGTTGCAGTGCCTAAGGCCTGCCCTGGAAAATAGCGGCGTATGCTATGCCGCCGGTCGACTAGTATATATTAACAGTAAAAATAAATCTACTTTATGTTTCCGAATCCTGATATTTACATTTCTTGAAAGCTTACGAACCCCCTTAAAAAAAAAACTCTTTGAATAAATTGGACATCAATTTTAATTAATAGATTTGTAAGAGGGATTGTGTATGTAGGCCCTATTATGATTTCCCACAAGATACACATATATTAATTTGTTTGCATTTCTCTCTTGTCTTCTTTCACTCTTCTTACGTTCACATTTCCCCTATTTTCTCTATCTCTTCTCTTTCTAAAAAGAATGTAAAAAAAAAAATAAATAGGACATACAAATTAAGTCTTTTTATTTCAGATGTAAATCTAATTTCTTTACCTTGTTAACGAGAGAGAGAGAGAGAGAGAGACACACAGAGAGAGAGAGAGAGAGAGAGAGAGAGAGGGGTTGGGGGAGTGCGGATAAGTAGATAGAGAATCTATGAGAAATAATTAGTGAGCTCTCCAAAGTCTAAAGAAACAGCTAAAGAAATTAACACATTACAAAATAAATTGTACTAATCATATATTGCGAATGATAATAGGCCTACACAGAGGCGTCACTAGGGTCGGTGTCACCCGGTGCGGTAAGCTCGGGGTGTCACACACCCCCTGGAAAAAATAATCTTCCCCTCAGAAACAATTAACTTTCTTTATTTTAAATAATAAAACTCCATGCTAATTAATAAATTGTTTATTGTTTTCGATTATATGTTTAAATGTCGTTCTTTTTCACATTTTATCAAATGTTATTGTATAAATTAAGAATGTACTATCATGGAATTCAGAAACCTTGAGTTGAGCATATTTTTTCACTAGAGATTATTTAAGAGCTCCTTACGGAAAAGGTCTTAAATTATCCTAGTGTTTTTCGGCTGATTCTGAAAAAAAAATCAAGGACAAAATTTCTCTTTTGTAGACTTAAAAAAAAATGTTTGATAGCGTCCATCTGAATCACTCTGGAAAATAGCAAGAGAGTAAGTCATCTTGCAAAAATTTGTCCAGATTCAGCGATATGCCTAAACCAAATCAAGCTGTTGTCTTACAATAGACGGTAGAATTCTTCAACATCGATACGGATATGAGATTAGGGTGTATATTATCCCCGTTTCTCTTTCCTGTAGCCATCGACGATGTCATTTAACAGGCTGCATTCAGACTCCAATGGCGTAAACCAAACCGAGTTGGATTTTGCAGAAGCGACATAGCATTACTTTCAAATACTATTAAATGCATTCACGACATGACGGATAAAGACGCCCTCAAAGTTCTACATATCGGGTACAATTTATCTAGTTCCCGATCAACATTGGTCATACTGATTTTGAACAAATAGTAAAGTAAACATATTTAGGAAGTGTTATATCTAGTGCATATCATGGTGTTGCATGTCGAATAAGTACGGCCTATCTGAACAAACAAATTAATTAGCCTAGACTTGAGATTAAAATCAACCTACTCAAAACAATCATTGTCCCAACGGCCATCTACGCTTCGAGGCGTGGAAGGTTGAAAAGAGGCTGAGTAGTGATGGCTTAGAAGGATCCCCGATTCCTCTCGAGATAATTTTACCAATAGAGAAATCTTTTCGCACACAGGCATTCGCCACATTAAGGGAATTGTCTACTGAACGTCAATTGACATTTGTGAGACTTATCATTAGAAAAGACGAAACACGATTACCAAAGTCAGCTTTAAAAAATGAAAGCCGAATAGAGGAAGTAAAAAAAAATAAGGCCGTCCACGTCTAACATAATGTCATACCTTTGTAGAGCTCCTGAATTTCGTGGGCACCTGCTGAGAAGTGTCTGTGAAAGTCGCCTTAAACTGATTTCTGTAGAGAAAGCTTGCAGCCTTATGCGTCGAATGGCGTGCGAGAGGCTTACGCCTATGTGTTTTTCAACACATTGCAGCACAAAATGTTACATTCACCACTCAACTGGTCAGATAATATGTTTGGAGGAGTGACTTAATTTCACTCTAAGTTGTTGGGCGCCAAGCGTTTTTCTACATTTCTGAGCTTCAGAAACTCTTTCTTCTGGCGTCTACAACACATAATAAAGTCAAATAGAATTTACATTTAGAAGGGTTAAGACATGTTGATACTAACATGTGAGAGAAATTCAAGGCAGTATTTTTTTTAAGTTGTATTTTTGGAAAAGTGCATTTTTTCCCCTTGGGTGTCACCCCCTGGTGGGTGTCACCCGGTGCAGCCCGCACCCCCCGTACCTGCCTAGTGACGCCACTGGGCCTACATATTTCCATATACGACCCTCCCTCTCCTTACTCGACATCTTCTTACATACATTTTACATTGTAAACTTTGACCTGTCATGAATGTATACTTTTTATTCCTCATCGTGATGCCCTCGTGAAAATGTCCATCAGAGGAAATGGCTATTGTTTTATATAGAAAAGGGGAGATAAACCCTGCAGTTGAGATAAATGGCAGTGATTGTGCGGTGCTTTCCCGTATTATTATTATTTTGTTGTTTCATTTTGCTTGTCACTGTTAAACGAGTTTATAAGTTTTGTTTTTTTTTCTTCTCGTCATTAATAATGTAAATGTTCAAGTTGAGTGAAATAATGTGTTTGGTTTATTTTATATATCTCGGATGTTCCTTCACAATTCAAGATTATCTCATTTAACTCAAATCTGCAGGACGTGAGGCGAAAGGGGTGGGGGGTGGGCTCGAACCAGGGATCATCAAGACCGTTGACCATTTCTGAGCGCATACCACACGACTAGCCAGATAGCCAGATGTAACAGTGAACGTGTATGCCCCCCCCCCCCTCTTTCACCTTAGTTTCGTGGACAGTAAAGACAGTTCTACGAGGAACGTAGATTTAAAACTAACAATCAAGCACAAAATAAATAAATAAAGAGACAAATTGAAGAGTAGTGAAAATCTGTGCCACTGCAAGAATAACAATGAACAATATGAACTGTTTTGGGAATAATAAATCGTACATGAATTTTATGCTACCATCTGTCAATATATAGGGGACTGGTGTTGGTGAAAGTATATGTGAAAATGAAGTCATTAATAATTACAAGATCTAGCACAAAGTAGGCCATTGTAAACTTTACAATATTGACAGTGCAATAAATGAACTCTTTGGCCTGGTTAAGAGTGAACTGCTATCAAATTGGTTAAGTTATCAGCAATATGCATCTATTATATTGCAAATCATCGTGCATTGTATCATAGTATATTTTATCAAAACTGGCGACAGTTAAAACTGCTTAGTAATTGCACTCGTGCTGCCAAACGCTTATTATGACACTGATGTAAATGTAGGCTTCTAATTTCAGTTGAAGCGACGTGTTTTCAAATAGTACTGAACGGTCTTTCTTGGCCGACAGGAGATTCCCTTTATTTATCCTTCATTTCCATAACACTTTATGTATTATGTAATTCTTTCCCGAGAAAGATTTGATGCAAGCTAAACTTAAATCATCACAAGCTTTGCTGTAGCCTACCTACTTTCCAATTGATTGTGAAAATTTCACATGCAATCGGATTCTACTTTCACACGAGAAGCATGCGTTCGAGAACGCCTCTCCAAATTGGCCATCGCAGCAACAACAAGAAATGCCCCAAGAGATTACCCATAGTCGACTGAAAGCGGCCTTAGACTAAATTAAGCACATTAGTTACGTTTCTTGCATAAATGGATTATGCAATGTGTACATTAGGCGTTGTCATTAGGCCTATATGAATGTCA
Organism: Biomphalaria straminea; assembly: GCA_021533235.1. Taxonomy (NCBI): domain Eukaryota; kingdom Metazoa; phylum Mollusca; class Gastropoda; family Planorbidae; genus Biomphalaria; species Biomphalaria straminea. The sequence goes on from JADKLZ010038072.1 coordinate 11,166, forward strand.
CTTGTATGTAACATGTCATTAAACATATGTTGCGTCAATTGTTTCTCCCTTAAATTAATAGTTACTTTGACTAAGATATTTACTATGAACGCTGGGGATTTAACAATAAAAGACAAACACTGTAATTGTCTGTGTTTAGTTTTCGATTTTTAGGTGAAATTGCAAAGATATCAGAGAGAGAGAGACAGACAGAGAGAGAGAGAGAGAGAGAGAGAGAGAGAGAGAGAGAGAGAGTATTTTGTTAGCTACATTTAACTCGAGATACAGTTTACCGAATTAACAAGAAAAGAGGTCGAAATCGGCACATATTACATCTAGTCATTATCTAGATCTATAGATCTAGTTTCCGGAATGTATGCACTTTTGAGGCCAGAGAAAAGAAAGACAAATACACTTTCTACAGTCTGATGTTTCTAAAACCTTAGAATAAATTAATTTTATCTTGATGTTATGTATATAAATTAAATTCGATCGTACGATTCCAATAAACAACAAAAAATATGTAACGCCTATATTAAAATATTGAGTGAACAAAATGAAAAACATAAATTGAAAGTAAATGAAGAATTAGTAAACAAATACCTTTACCTCTCTAACAAATTGTCCTTCCACATTTATCCCTGTCCACTGGACGAGGTCAACAAACCAGCATTCTTATACTGAGGTCAACAAACCAGCATTCTTATATTGGTGTCAACGGTGGACCGGGATAACGATTAGAATACAAAGTGTGTGTGTGTGTGTGCGTGTGATTAATATGTGCGCATATGTGTATGTGCTCGCGCTTGCGCTTAGCAAATCTTATCAAAACTTAACTGAATAACATTAAGGGTCTATTCTGGATAGTTTGGATAGTGTGTGGGTACCTTGTGGGAATAATAATCATGGTATGATGAGGTTAGATTACGAGGTATTTTCTCGGGTATGTTATGTTTGG
>JADKLZ010038086.1:0-11891 GCA_021533235.1 Biomphalaria straminea
CCATGATGTAAAGATTGGGGCACTTCACACAATATCGACCCATGATAAATAATCCTAATACTACAGTAAGGAAGAGGGAGACAATTCAGGAAGGTGATGAAGAAAAGAAATGAAGGAAAGAAAAATTGAACAATAGGAACCTAATTAAATCACTAGTAAAATTATGCTTCCAACAAAACAACAACAACAACAACAACACTAAACGTCTGGTGTTCAGAGTGAGACTGATAAGTAATAGTCAAACAGACTAGTCATGTAAACAAACCAAATCGAGACCTTTTGAAGAGTAGATTTCCCATTAATCTTGTAATGCAATAAAGATACAAAATAGCGTCATCTGTAGGGCAAATGATGTAAAGGCTATCTGTATATGTAACCTACGTACTCGTGGGTAACGTGGCCAGCACAACGACAAACCGCATTTACTTTTCCACAATTAATGTCAGGTACCCATTAGAGTTGTGTGGCGCACAAAGATCACTAAATTAAAAATCCCAGAATTCACCAGGATTTGAAATCGGGACCCACGGTTCATAATACGCCTCAGCCACTGCACCTCCGATGAAAAGGTTACAGTGACCAAATCTTTGGGACTAAACGAGCAAAACACCTGGCGCTGTGGTCTTTCAATGCGTTTATTCGTGGAGGCAATTTTTATGTTTACTTCTTTGGAACCTGTATGAGTCCAATTAATCTTGTGCTACTATATCTATATTACGATCGTAGTTGAGAGCATTGAAATGGGATGATAGGGTTTGTTCTCCTTAACGTTAAGGGCTGCACAACAAGAAATGCCTCTACCTCATTTATAGAAACCTCATAATAATTGAACTCGAATCAATGGACCTAATTCACCAATCGTAAACAAACAACATTGAACCACGTGATTCTCTATCTCTTCTATACAAATTAGGTTCTAATTTAAATCAACAATGGTTATCACGTGTCTTTTTTTTTTGCGGTGTTTTTATCAATATTATCACGTGACTGTTCGTCATGGTGAATGAGGTCCATTTATATAATGTTAAGGCAAGGGCACTTCACCAATACTGATCTCCTAGATCTGAGAATACAAAACAGCTTAAAAAAATTTAAAAAAAAAACGGCATGGATATATATCAAGGAGGAGAGAACAAAACTATAAGTGGGAGGGGGCAGAATGGGAGAGACGGAGACAATAAAAAGAAAGAAAGGAGAAGGGTAACACTACATGAAATAAGCGTTCCAGCTGAAACAATGGTATCAGGGTGGTCTAAATAGGAAGCCTACCTCGGCGTCTGCTAGCAACCCACCTAGAAACACGGGGAAAACCCGAAGGCTCGAGCAACGCGAGTGTTGGCCCGGATTTCTTAACACAGAAATGGAAGAAAAAGAAAATATATATATATATGAAGCGTAGCTCCAATGAAGATAAGCCCCCAAATCGAGGACTTTTCCCCCTAACGATGGCATTTAAGAATGTTTTAGGAAACTATCTTTATGCAGTTGTCAAAACGACAACCATACAGAGAGTGCCGACACCGGATTGAGTTTCAGCGTGAAGCGAAAGGGGTAGATCTGCTCATGATTTAAAGTATTTGTTGAACTTCTCACCGGTTCAAAAACAGCTAAGAGCCATGCTTGGGTCCAGGGCAGAGAGGAACGCCCAGAGATTTCCCACAGTTTTCTAACAAGCGCGGGATTCACCAGGAGGGGGGGGGGGGTTAACGCAGCGGTACCATTAAATGTCAGTCTTTAAAACTTGGGGGCTACAAGTGGTGTGTGAAACGAACGACACGAAACAAGGAACAAGCGTACACAATAAACATATACATTCAACACAGTCCCAGAGAAAACAAAACGATTTGAAAATAAGAGCAAAATATCGCTCTAGTGATTCATTGAAACGAGTTCTATCCAGCTTTGAGAACTAATGAGGTAATAAGTCGTGTGGCCAGCACAAAATAATACCAGGTACCCATCACACAAATAGGCGTCCTAAACATTCCACCAACTGCCCCATAGATCACTAGGTATGAAAGGGGAACTTGAATATATAAATATATATATATATAACCAACTTGTAATTGAAAAGGTACTTATGTTTGATACAAATTCATTTTGAAAAATTTGAACTTTAAAAAAGAGAAAAAAAATATTTTAGTGCCCAATGATTTTTAAATGTTATTACTTTCAGCGATCAAAAGAAAACTATGGCTTGAATATTCCTGGTCCATTGGTGAATTCGATGGGATTTGTAATCTTGTTAATGTTCAGATTGCTAAACCAGGCAGTAGTGTTGTAAATTAAATTATCCTTACAGGATAGCTTATTGAAACATTGACAAGACTTGCTTGCTCACACAAAAAAAAGAAAAACATACCTCCTTAACACATCTTATAGAGTGATTAATGTTCTCTTATAACCACTGAATGTTAGGTTTACATAGATGGAACCAAGAAAAAGAAAAAGGTCTATAAGACGCGATAGATTTTTTTATAAGACTATCTACAGTAATCTACACCATAGATATTTTAAAAAAATTTCTGACGTCAAGGCAAGATCGAACAACAGTCCTATCATGATATGGAGAGCTACCTGGTTTAGAAACCGCTGCGCAGTTCATCTCATATGTTGGTCTAGTCATCTGAACGGTCCGACATAATAATGAGAAGAAGGAAGAAGTCCTTCAAGTTCTACGACCACAATTCACCATTGAAATGTGAAGCCCCAAAGCTCCGGAGTCGTCCTGGGATCAAACCAAAATGTGCTTACATGGAAAGTCGCCTTCAAGTTTTCATCTCGTGCTCCGCGCTCTTAAAACAGAACACGTTATAAACCACCAAGGGAGAGCAATAAACACAGCGGGAGCTAGGGGGTCAATAAGTGATCGTTTGAGAGCCCCCCCCCCAAGCCACACATGCAGAGGAGACCTGTAGCTGAACAAGTCAAGATGGTACAATCAAACACCGGTAAAGATCACCCTCGCTGTGTTCTAGTCTCCCCTGTTTGTTTGTCATAAGCACCCCCTACACAACGTTGTTTTTTTTCTTCTCGTGTAATCCTTGTATCAACACACGCGCACAGGCAAACACACACACACACAGTCATAGCAACTGACCTATACACTAGTGCACTCACACCTATGGGAAACCAAACAAATGTAGTGAAAGAAAACACCAAGTCCTAACGGGTAGACTTTATGAACTTCTGCGCATTATTAGGCATTTAGAGCAGAGACCCTCATCACAATAACTGGAGAGGGGGGGGGGCAAAAAAGACGTGTTCACACAAGATCCGATTAAAACAAAAGAACCAATACAAGGGGAAAAAAGTGGATTTTAAACACTTTAATAAGCGCGATAAACAACTTGGTTACATATTTAAAACAAAAATATTGGAAGGAGAAGAGGGATGTCGAGTTGGAATCTCGATGTAGACAAAAAATGTTACATTAGTTTTGTTTTAGCCCGCCCTATTCCCCCTAACCCATCCCCGGAGAAAAAAAATTATGGTTAAGCAAATGTTTTTATCTTCTACACTGAATTCTAATATTCTAATGATAGGTCTTTAGATCTACACCTAGAAGATGTGCACAATGTTCCTGAACATTTCTTTATTTAACTCTTTAGTATTTTAATTTTAAAAAAGAAGAAATATTTTCGGATTCTCTAGCCAAATTTAGATTTATTTCTTTTAAAATATTAAACTTTATTTTTTTTTTTTAAGATTATAACGGTCAAACCTCAACGAGCTACTTTAAAAAAAATATATATCAACTGTCAAATTTCTAGGAAAATCGTTAGAGCCGTTTTCGAGAACCGTGTCCAGGTTCCATCCAGAAGGTTTTTCCAAGAAGGTACGTGATGGATAGATGTACTGTACAATTATTGTTTTGAGGTTTTTATAGCTAGTTTCTGTGGGCTGCAACTAGACAAGAAGCAACTTTGAACCCTGAAATACGGGCCAACAAAGTGACGTAGCTTCTGTGATTGAACAGAAAGGTCAGAGGTCAGCTGGTGAAGCCATTATCCTAACTGCATAAGACTGACATCATGAGCGAGGTCAAGGTGTGGGAAAGTTGTGTGAGAGAGGACTGGGTGTTGGGGAGGTTTGGGAAGTAGAGGCTTGAAGGAGGCGAGACAACGTCAGAGAAAAGGTGAAAGATCAGTACAGGTACCAGAGGTCTGCAGTAGGTGAGGAAGGGCGAAAACCAGCCAACAATGAAGTACTCGTACATTAGATCTAGAGTGACAAACACACGAGAGTTGCTTACTTTATGTACTCGACTGGATAGGACTCTTCTTTATTATGCTCCTTTGTGTGCGACAAGACGTTTGAGTTTTATGAAGTACCGTAAATATTTTTTTTCCAGGAATCGTTTCATTCATTAGCCACAACTTTACTATTCAATGTATGAGTTTGGACGCTAGTGCCATCGAGTATCCTTCCTCCTCATTTATCAATAAAGTTTTGTGCTGGTTCTCTTCACTACAAAAAAATGGGGAGGCGACAGAACCACACTAAAAACATGACATTAAATTACCAATGAAAATCGACAGTAGACTACATATTTAACACTATAGTGCCTGGTCGAGCGGTTTGCACGCTGGACTGTCGTTTCGATTTATCGATGGTCCCGGGTTCAAACCCTGCCCGCTCCTATCCCCCGTCGTCCTGCGGGAGGTTTAGACTAGGAAGTAACTATCTTCAACTCTGAAGGAACATCCGAAACATGTAAAACATTTTACAACAAAACACTATTGGATTGGGACTATGCCTGTAAGACCTATAAACACACAATACAGGAACACTGTAGACTATTTGTAATTACACGCAGAGAAATGAAGATCCCTGTGACATTTTGACAAGGCGAGGTCTTAAGGCCAAACAATCGAATGAATCTTACGACGTTCTAGCTTTCAACAGTCGTTTTACTTTCAACACCCTCGCGCCATCTTGTCCACTTGTCTTTCCACGCTGGCTTCAGGTGCAGCCACAGTAGAGCAAGTAACGCCGCCACAAAGTAACGTAAGAGCATAACGAATGTTCAATCAAGCATTCGCATGCAGCTGCTATTTTTAAATTAGAACAAACAGTTGCAATACAAGTTGTTTTTCCTGTGTTACGCCCATTAAGAGTATTTCAAATCAACCCTAGACAAAATTATACATAACGATAGCCCAGACTCACGTATCATTACCAATCGTCAGCTTCACTTAGTGAGACTTAGTCGATAGAGTCTGTAATCATGAAATCACTTGGGGAAAAAAAAAAGGGAGGGGGGGGGGAGAATGGAGTATCTTGAGTAAATCTGACCGTGATTGTTTTTGAACTGCATTTATAAAAAAAATTGAAAGAGTTCGAACTCGTGAGCTCAACTCAACACACTAGACATTCTGCCAGCTAATCTATAGGAAAATAGAAACCTTTATAGTTATCTATTGTTGGCTTCAAAATTTAAATAGCATAACTTACATCTGTCAAGTACAATTTCTTTCCTTTTTTGATACCAAACAAAATAATTAATTACCAATAGTTTATTGGCTAAATGGTTAATTTTTTTTATTGATTCTTCATTTGTCAGGTGAATTAAATATTTGTTTTTAAATTCTTGTTTTGTCAGGTAATAGAAATAATTGTGCACAATTTTAGTTTGGTCCGAGATAAGGGTGTCGTTGTAATAACGTGTACAAACTTTTCACCAGACAGAGAGAGTTGATATAAGCTTTGTGATCAAATTAAACAACATTTGCTTTGTCTAGAAGCTATGCGTAATAAAAAAGTTTTTATTTTTTTTTGGTAGATTCACTTTTTTTTTTGGCTGTGTCCGCGAAATTTCTAAACGCACCACTGATAGAATTTTGCACCCTAGAATAGAAACTATTGATTATGCGTTTTCTAAATCACTAATCACGAAAGTGACTTTTTTCACCTAGCACATGCAACTTTTGTGCTCAAATACTAGCATTCATTACTCCGTGTGTCTAAGCTAATTATAAACAGAATCAAAACACCTACAGACTCGTCACTCGGCATATTCTTTTCAAAAGAAAACAAAAGTGATAGCTACGTAACTCCTTATCACCTCCCCTTCTGAAAAATGTGTCCCCTTGAAAGCTGTCCAATTTAATACTCATATTCAGGTTCATGAATGAAAAATGTGGGAAGCTATGGCCATGGCTGGCAAAAAGCGCAAATGGTCAATCAGAAGTAAATTTATTCGCCGTCGTTTCCTTTCATCTATCACCCCCCGACCAGCTTGACAAACTGGACCGTTGATCGAGTGTGAAAGTTCCAGCAAATCAAAACTAAAGAATGGCATCTCGTGCAGTGAGCTACGAGCAAGATGCTTCAGGATGAGAGCCAGCAACACCTAGACATGTGCAAATGTCGCCACAGATTAAAGCGGAAACAAGTATTGATGACGCCAGCCCGCGCACCGTAGAACGGAAATTTTGTTCGCCGTTGCAACGCGTCAGAAGAATCGGATACCGCAATAAACAAGGCGAGCAAGAATAGATGTGTGATCGACACATCAAAGAGCAGCAAAGTCAACAACAGAATGCCAGAGGACTTTTTTTTAAAAATGTAAAATGAAATAGTTAAAAAGTGAATACTTTGTAAATAAAAACAACATAAAAATATTTAAAAAAAAGCTTATATTAAGTGTAACTGTATCAATTAGTTTGGATTAGTCATGTGATTAAATTTGTAAAAGATGTATTGATCTAAACTAACAATAACAAATCTGTGCGATTAGAAATATTTTTTTTTTACCAAAGTCTTTGTTTAGCATAATTTCATGCGTATAACTTTCTATGATCCTATCAGATGTCTGGACCACTTGGGAATAAGGGGGAGGGGGTGTCTGTGTCGATGTAACGTGATGGCACGTAGTTCACGTAGGGCTCAAGCCTCTTCAAAGGGACTAATTCAACTTAGACCACCACATCTGTCAAGTACATTTTTTTTCTCTTGTTCGTTATCAAACAAAATAATTTATTACCAATAGTTAATTAATATTTCAACAACAACATTGATTCTTATTGTGTCAGGTACTAGAAATACTTGTGTAAGATTACAAGTTGATCTGAGATTGGGTGTGGAAGAAATAGCGTGTAGTAACTTTGTTATAGGGTTGATATTTTTTTATACGCCACAGAAACATCTACTCTAAAGACCAAATGGTCTGAAAGAGAAACTTTACTTACTTCTAGTTTCTAAACAAACCAGAGTGGATGCGAATTGGAACAGTAAAACACACTTTGGAAAGAGCATAATTTCATGTACTTGTTATTTTGAGCCTAACAAAGGCAAAATTAGATTCCTATTAATAAGTTTTGGTGTGGTGTTTGTATTGAAACTTAAAAAACAAATTTCTACTTTTCATACGTGTATAGTTTAACTGCGTGCACATATAACAAAACCCAATGCTTTCAAGCAAAATAAAATTTTGCTTTCGGAAGGCCTTTGAGCCAAAGTCAATCTTGACGAAGACAGAGGTAAAATCAGAATTTAATAGCGCCTTTTGGTTTTAGCCATTTAAATAGAACAGACTTACAGACAAACAACACAATAACGTTTTTTTTTCCCCACGGGAGCCGTAAAGAGTCAACAAATGAATCAACCATGAAGCACATATTGAAACGAATGTGCGCGCGCTGTTTTAAACGTTCCCTATAATTGCATGTGATCAATGTACGCCGGTGATTGCCAACTTGAAAGAAGTCGACAGAAAACATGGGCAATAAATAAGACTCAAGAAGCCAAATAAAAGCGTACAGCTGGTAATACGTCAGACATAATGTAGGTGCCTGAACAACGCCACCAGAAATAGCAACGTGACACCCGGCCTGTCTTGTCTGATACAAAACATGAAGAGAAAAACAAAAAAAGAAGTCGAATAGCTAGGATACACTCTTGCAGTTTACTTTCTGGAGACAAGACTGTTGGCGGATCAAGTTCCAGATCCCAGCGATAGCGTTTCAGGGGCCATCACTCCGGACACGCCATTAATCTCTATACCATAACACCGAGGTGGCGTCTTCGCTCCGCCGTAAGCGTCGGCGGGCCCTCACGAGCATCGCATCTCTAGGATGCTCACGTGGGCCCGAGTGCCACAGGGGCAGGGTGACAGGGCTATCGGAAGGCTATACTTGGGTGTACATTACAAACATGAAGGAATACAAACAGCAACATCAACAAATGGTTACACGAGGATGAAGAAGAGGAGGTGGCGATGTATTTAATGTGCTGGAAATGATAGCCTGGGAAACAGCGAGCTTAGGCTCGTGGGCGGCACTCACTAAGAAACACACAATCGAGTTTCATCTCAAGCACCAAATATGCTACACTATGGCGTGAGAAGTGCTTAACACCACGGCAGACAACATGTACAGGCTCGCAAACTTGTGCAACTTAGTGACTTGGCTTACCAGCACTTAAATCTGCCCCCACAGTCGTTCAATGCGTGAGTACGATGTGACATACACGCAGCCTTTCCAGCAGTGCGTTAAAAGAGTTTTCAAGTAAGTCAATTAGTCGGGTTGTTTAATGCACTCATCAAGCAGGGAAAGTGGACTGTTCAATTGAATTGAAGTGCGTCCTTCATTCGTAGTGATAGGACTATACCATAGACATGGGGCAAAGTGCTATGAACCTCTAACCTATACAGCAGTATATAAGAAGAAATATACGACTACAAAAGATAGAATGGTCCATTTATTAAATGGCATTAATGCTGTACACTTTAAAATTCAACCCCTCCCCCCCCCCCCCATCCTTCAACTATATAATATATCTCTCACACAAATTTCGTTTTCAACATTAACATTGGTAACAAACAAATTCTTCAATTTAGAGTTAGACATTCATATTAATTATATTAGAGTTAGACAATCATAAAAATTATAACATAAGGTCTCAACATTTTTTTTAGTTAAATTGAGCTATTGAGACAATAAGAACAGATAAAATAAAAGTTTCAAAACTTCCAATACCCAGATCGTAACAAGTAATTAAAAATAATAATCACCTCTACGTCATTAAAAGTGCGTTATTGTACACCATACAGTATCCGTATGAATATGATAAGCCATTTGCTACGCCATATAACATTGCATATAAATATGAGAAGCCAATACAATACAATAATACATCGGTAAACATCACCCAACTAATATGAGCCACCCATTGCCAGATCTTTAAATTGTCAAGAAAACAAAACAATCACGACCTCAATGGAAGGCCATTGCAGCACCCTGAGACCACCATTAGGTGCCATGCTCTAGGTCTGGTCAGTGTACACACCTGACTGTATCAGACGTTGACCTCAGGGAACCACCCATTGATTAATAATGCATGAAAACTATTGGGAGGCGGCGCCAGCGCTGACAGCGGGGTTAATGGATGACAGCGAGAGAAGTGAGCTAAGGGAGACGATCCAGCAGTTTGACATTTTCTCCCATGCTGAAAAAGAGTAATTTCCCCTAGCATGTGGACTAACTCAGATTTGGGAGAAGAAGAAAAGAGGTGGGGGGGGGGGGGGCAGGACAGAGAATGAAAATCGTTCATCCTTTAGCAGCCTGGGAAACCATAAGCCCATTAGGCCGCATTACATACTAGACATAACTATAGTGGTCAGACCAGGTCAGTCAGTGGATAAAGGTTATCCATCATAAAATGTGAGCAGACGTGAACAGTCCAAACATACAGCTTCTAGAGACTTCATGGGAGCAAGCAACCCAGTGCTACTAACTACAACAGGCTGGCATTCTAAGGAAAACATGGCGGATATATACCTAGGCGGCTAAATATTGAACTAGGAAAAGTTTTCTATTGAGAACTGTTGCTGTTTGAAGCGACTGTGTTTTTGGTGATGATAGACGCAAGTCTACTTGTAACAATCACTCGAACGTAAGCTATTCAAAGTGCTAAAAGACTGTCTGTAAAGGTTTTAGAACACAAAAGTGGTTGGGATTAGATGCCTATCAGTTCCTATAGATGTCTCGGTTGTTAAATCTACATTGATATCATTCCGTAATTATTATGGAATCTGTGGCCGAGTAGCAAAAACCATTGGGCTACCTAACCATGGAGATCGAGTTCGAATCCCCACGAGACCCGAGATGTGTTTCCTGAGGGCCTAAAGGAACTAAAAACTTAGGCCCAACTTGCTTTAACTGACATAGAAGAGAGCACCAGGATGCAGGTGACTTCGGAACGAGACAACTAGAGATCACTTACAAAGGCCGCAGGATATACATTTGAGACCAAAAGAAAATCCGCTGCCGAGGACAGATGCAGACGGCGAAAAGAAAATCTAAATCGACCACCGTTGGATAATGGTTATGCCTGCGCTAGTTGTGGCAAAATATGTAGGTCGCAGCTGGGGATGGGTAGCCACGGGAATTACTGCATTCCTCATTTATATTCGGACTCGAAGACAACCCTTATTATTATTATTTTCACTTTCACACACATGTCAACACAAAGAGATTTAACTATAGCGCACTTAGCGAAAGAACAACTTTTCATCTTTAACATCTAAAATGTAATACTATTTGTCATGGGAAGATTTCATCTATGCTGGGCAGTGAAGAGTCACCACAGAGATTGGTATGATGGTCATCCATCACGTCTAATGACTCCTCGTGTGTCATAATGAAGATAAGATGACCCCATAACATGGTGGGACTGACCATTACCATCCTAAAACCAGGCTACCTTCATACCTTGCAACACTAAACACAGTCCATGGTGATCAAACATCACAGAATTGTGATTAATGAAAATCCTCACAGGAGTAATGCCTGGAGATTATAACAAGGGAAATAGAGTTGAGATATCATGATGGATTCTTCATTATTTCAATGAGAACCAGACGATTCATCACATTGACCATTGGAATGGAGAAAGTATAAAAATAATAATACAGTCTGAGTTACTTGTTATGCTGAAATTGTGTTTCATTTGTGATGACTGGGTCTAGATCTAGCAGAACCTATGCTTTCACTTAAGTGTGAAATCCAAAAGGAAACAAAGAAACATAATTTCTCAATCCCTAAAGTAAAAAAGTAAAGTTCCCCTTTCAGAACTTACTAAAGGGCAGATGATGTTAATGTCATCTGTTTCTTTGGCCAATAGTTAACGAGCAGGGTGTCCTGTGGCCAGCACAATGATCAACTTCCTTTTATTTCCCCCAACTTAAGTCAACCATTAGAGTACGGTGGACTGAGTAGTGCCTAAAAATTCAGAAATTCAAAATCAGTTTTCACTGAGGTTCAAATCCAGGACCCAAGGTTTGAAAGCCAAGCAATTAACCACGGCGCCCCCATAATCCCTAATGTGAACACTTGAATGAACTAAACTCAATAAGTTAAGTTCTATCTCTGAATCCTAAGATTCTGTCAAATGTAAAGCTTCTCTAAATCTAGATTTATGAAGCAAAACAAAATGGACTTCCTTTTCAAATGGCTATTCTCTGAATAATTCTAGAAGTGTCAATATTTCATATGGAATTTCCAAAGTTCTAACTTGACTAGAATGTAACTGATGACATTTTAGTTACAATGTACACTGAACACAAAATTAAAGGTCATATCTTGCACTTGTGGCATTGACTTGTGACAGTGTCACAGAAAAGGACTGAATAAATAGACATTTATATTTGATTTAAGCAATTTCCTTTTCATTATAATAATTATAATAAAAACTACAATTTTTGTTTTGTGGCTTTTGTAAATGGATATTAGTGTAGGATATTTTTGAATAAGTTAATTGCTGACAACCTACAAGACAAACTTATTAACAATTACAAGGGGAAATAATTCTAGAAATGCAATAAAAGTAATGTTGGTCTGAAAAAAAAAAAGTTATGAAATTACTTCCCCTGGAATAGGAAGTAGCAT